>CM056498.1:36266157-36539852 GCA_029783415.1 Anisodus acutangulus | reverse complement strand
TGATTCCGTTTTATCTAGTTCACTTATAAGATTTAATAGTATGTAAATGTATTCATTTCCTCTGCATTGACACGATCAATACTACTATCGGAGTGAAACATCTCCAGGGATTGTGAAAGATGTTCTACTAGAAATATTCTTGTTATTGCTTCGACTCATATTCCCCAAAAAGTGGATCCCGCTCTAATAGCTCCGAATAAATTAAATATAATGGATAGTTGAAACTCCGTAAAAAAGAATTCAGTCAAATTTTTCTTACATTGAACCATTCCTATATCATATATGTGTATGTGTAAATATGGGATCATAGTAAATGTTTAGAATATTGTGGTCACTGGTGATGGACAGCAATTCCTGCACTTGACGTCGGATCTCCTCATTTTCAAATTGGGATAAGCGAGAAGCCGCTTTGCAGGGTAGACTCGCTCCTATCATCACACACAAAAAAAATAAAAATAAGGAGCCCTAATATTTTCATCAATTGTTTTAATATCTGAATCCTCCCCTTACAAGTTACAACTAGTTAGATTGTTGTCACACCTAATCTTCTCGTGTTTCAGGTGCATAAATTTATCAAAACTATAATAATGATACAGGGAAGAAGGTGCAATAAATAACAGGGGGCACACTTGATAGTAACAACGTCGATATTAATGATGTTAAGGACCGCAGAGGTAAGCAGTGGGCGAACTTTCTCTATCGATGTTTTGATTTATTTCTTTTGGTAGGTACTATTTTATGTAATCTGAACTGCCTTCGTTAAATTTCTGCTTGAATTTATTATTTTGTGATTTGTTTTCCCTAGTACTAGAACAGAAAGAGGAAACTAGTGTTAATGATGCTAGTTGTCTTATAACATACTTATTTGTTACATGTTTTAAATCAATGTCTAAACTTAGATGTCACTATCTAGTTACGTAATTAGCTTGAAAAAATTACAACCTGGATGAAGCTCATTAATCTAGTTGTACCCCTTACAACTTCTTTTTAAATAAGTTAATGAAAAACTACATATAAACTATATTCTCAAAAATCACAAGTTGCCCCTATTAAGGTTGCTCTTGGATCAGAGCAGAGGCGGAGCTACATCGTTGGAAGGGTGCTCAGATGAACAACCTTCGCCGGAAAATGCTATCATATGTATAGGTCTAATCTCGTTTTATTGGATAATTACGCAATTATGAAAACACTTAATACATCCATCTTTGATAGCTCTGCGGTCAAGGGTGGTCAGAGTGACCAAAGACGCGCGGCTTCGAATCACTTGTGTGTTTGGTTTTTTGCAAAGCAAAATCGAACAAATAATGGAGGAGATGTACTTTATGTGACTTATGGACATCTCAATTTATGTGATATACTTTCATTTGACACATATTTTAAGAAATAAAGGAAGACTTTTGAATCTTATGGTCTAAAATAAGCCAAAAATATTTGTGTGGTTATAAATCATCTCGTTTTGGATAAATTGTAAAGTTTAAAGTTAAATTATTGCCAATAGAATACTAATCCTATTGATACTCCAATCAGTAAAGGCAATTCCTGGAGTGCTAAAATGTATCCTAAGACTCCAGAAAAAGAGAAACAAATGAGTCGAGTTCCTTATGACAGTGCAGTTAGTTGTTTAATATACACCATGTTGTGCACTAGACCTACATCTATTTCAAGATTGGCTTGGTAAGAAGATATCAGTTCAACCCTATCCCAACACACTGTAAAGCAGTTAAAAAGATCATGAGGTACTTAAAGGAAACTTCTGATTATGCACTTTTCTATGAAGGCAATGACATGTGCTTGAGGGGATACACTGATGCTGATTATGGAAGAGATATGGACGAGAGAAAGTCCACCTGTGAATACATTGTTCTTCTCAATAATGGTACAATATCATGGAGTAGTAAAAAGGAATCATGTGTGGCCTTATCCACGATGGAAGCTGAGTTTGTGGCTCTCTCCTCAGCTGCACAAGAAGCTATTTGGTTAAAACAAATTGGGGCATTTGATTGGTGATGCAACTGTCTATTGTGATAGTCAAGTTGCAATTGCAAGCACCAAGGACCCAAAATATCATTGTGAAACCAAACACATCAATATTAAATTCAATTAAATAAGAGACATGGAAGCACGCGAGGAAGTGAACATAAAGTATATCTGCACAAGGAAATGGTTGAATACCCATTGACTAAGCCAGTTCCTAGAGACATATTTATTGAACAAGCTAGATCTCATGGATTACGTAGGCTTTGGTATGTAGTCATTGATTTATTATTTTATTTTCCCAGATGTTCATAGATGTTTATTATTTTTAATAGCAAATAAAGTTTTGACTATGTATACACTTATTACTTGAATGTTCGTGTTCATTTTTTATTGTATTGTACATTCGTATTGTAAATGTTTGTTGTGCATTTTTTATTGAAAGGTATGTCAGGTAGTTAGAGGGAAGCCTTCTTGCACAAGTGACCGCCTCTATCAATATTAGTATTGATGGGAGGTGAGACGAGATTTTAAGCAAATTATCATATGGGCTAATTTGAGAGCACAACAACAACAAAAATATATCCAGTGTAATCTCATAAGTGGATTCTGGGGAGGGTATATTGTACACATACCTTATCCCTACCTTGAGAGACAGAGAGGATGTTCCGATAGACACTCGACTAAGAAAAAGACAAGATAATTTGAGAGCACATGACTTAAAAATATTTAGCATCATACAAGTAATGACAAATTGTTATTATAGTGTTTTGTTAGTGGAAATAAGTTTTACCTAATCTACTTTGAGAGACCAAATGTGAGTTCATGTTTATTAAGTAGATTAAGGAACTCAGTTCAGATGCATGTGGTATCTGAATATTATCTGTACACCATTATCTTATGAGATAAAGACATACGCTCCATGGGAAAGGAGAAAATATTGTAACACATGTTTTCATACAATGTGTGGAAATTTCGACAAACAGGGTTAACATAAGTTTTATCTCAACTTATTATTGTGTGAGACCCAAAAGTAAGTACCATCAGGACTCCAATCAGTGGCTCGAAGCTTGGTTTTATGTTTTCTATCTTAGCATGTTATCAAATGACCATGAGAGATTCGGTTTGGCGGAGCATGACTAGAAAGGCGAATTGAATTCAAGTTGAGAGACTTGTGAATAGAGGAAGATCATTAACAAGATCTCATTTAATTTGTGTTTGCTGGCACCAGTTATGACTTATAGATCATAATTGTGAACACAAGAAATTATGATACATGAGATCTAGAGAGATGTATCAATATGATTCAAATGATCTAGGGCACTGAGCATATTTTTTATGATCTACTCGATTATTCTCATGATGACGACGAGATGCTATATATTCCTAACAAATATATAGCAACGTGCTCTCATAGTATCCTAGTCGCACGACCTATTTATACATTATGAATGATGCAAGCGAAAGAAAAGAAAATATGTTTTTCTTTAGCTTGATGGAGCTTGAACACACCCTTATGTGTGAGTGGGAGATGTTAGTTAAAAAGAAATAAATAAATATCTTTTGGGCCTATTAATACACCCATAAGGGATGCTAGCTAAATAAGACGATTCATTAGTTAAACTAACCCTAAGCCCTAACACTGCCTATATAAACACCGTTATGGGTGTTGGAAGATGCACTCTAAATCGTCTAGAGAACGGCTAGGGTTAGTAGAATTCTCTGCATAGCTAAATAGGATGTTTAGGTTGTGGAACTAGGGTTTCTATCCGTACGTGAGGACTTTCGACGACCAGTAATTCAAATTGTGGTTACTGCAGATGATCCGCTTCCGCAAGGAGAAAACCCGTAAGTCTCTGAACTAGCAATTACTTCAGTTGTAATTGACAGGAAATGATTGTGCCTTTCCGCAAGGAGAAAACCCGTAAGTCTCTGAACTAGCAATTACTTCAGTTATAATTGACATGAAATAATGTGCAAAGCATAATCATAGAGACTAGTAATTATAAATACACGAAACAAACTCACGTATCAATTGACTTTGCCAGTATTTGCAGTTTACTTGGCCTATATTAGTTCAGAACGCAAATATGTAAATCTGATGTCACGAAACAAATGTAATATATAGCATATGTTATAGGTTCCACGACCAAATAAAAGTCTATTTATGGAAAGAGATATGTTATTATTATAATCAGGCAAAGTTGCTATCACTAAGGCCTACTGTAGATACCATACATATACAAATCTTCATTTCAATAATAACTAATCTCTTCTCCTTATTATAAACTAACTATCTATCTATCTATCTATCTATCTATCTATCTATCTATCTATCTATCTATCTATCTATATATATATCTATATATATATATATATATATAAGTATATGAAAGTATTTGCACAAAGCCCTTTTGCACAAAGCCCTTCCATTATATATATTCTTATGAACCAAAGTGTTCAAGTTGAAGCTTGAAGTTAATTAAGAAGCTTTCTTGGTTCTCCACTCCTCTCCACAGCCAAGAATCAATCAAGATGGTTATGAGTAGTAGCATTGAGAAATCATTCAGAATCAAACATGAAGACAACAACAAGTTCTTGTCAAAGCTTCTTTCAAAGGAAAACTCCAAAGCTGCTTCTTCTATTCCTTCTTTCAGAGTTTACTATAATGATATTCCAAGTTCTGTTCCTTTCACTTGGGAGTTACAACCTGGTACTCCTAAACATACATTTTCTCAAACTTCTTTATTGCCTCCTCTTACTCCTCCTCCTTCTTACTACACCAACAACAACAATAATACCCACGAAAAACCCACTAAAAATAACTCAAGATCCAAGATTTTTCATGCTGTGCTCATGATGTTTAATCCCAAAAAATCTCGATTACCTCCATCTCCCTCTTATTCATCTTCATCCACTTTATCATGGTCATCTTCTTCACAATATTCCTCAATCTCTGCACCAACAACTCCTTCACATCTCATACAACGGCAACGTTGTATTGCGTCTTTTGATGACTATCATGAAGAAATATCGCCAGCATCAAAATTATGTTTTGGTAATTATAAAGCAGGTGGAAATTCTGTATTTATGGTGAAAAAAGCCTTGTTTTCCACTGTCGGTGGCCGTGGATCTAACTAATTAAGGCTCAAATTTATCATTACTTTGTGTTGTTCAAATTGTTTTCCATTATACATAAAAGATGGAAGAGAAGAAAGAGTTGTGGGAGTTGAACTCTCACATCTATTATGTGTCTAGTGATATTACTAGACAATAAGCCTAGATGGTCATTAATTTCTTTGTGTTTGAATTACGTGTTGGACTTTTTGTGTCAACTTTGGCTGTTTGGACACTGCAAGCATTATCTCTAAGATCAATGTAATTAATTAAGTGTTGGACTTTTTGTATCAACTGGCTGTTTGCACACTGCAAGCATTATCTCCAAGTTCAATGTAATTAATTAACTTTATTAATTACTACTTAGTATTTAAATGATCATATCTCTCATAGTTTTTGTTCCTCCAATACTTATTGGGTTCTTGTTTTATTTATGACCACAGTAAAAGTTAGTCAACTTTTTTCTTATTCAGTTCAAACTTCCATCATCATGTCATGATTGCTCTATATTGTGGATTGGGACTTCATGCTCGCCATGAAAAAATATAAATGAAATCATATTTTATTATAATATTCAAGGATTATTAGCATTTCACCCAATTTCATGGAAAAAGATACTTTCTCCGTTCCATAATAAGTGTTGTTTTAGACTTTTCATTTTATTTCAAAATAAGTGGTGCTTTAGGATTTTAAGAAGAAATTGATCTTCTTTCAAAATTACTCTTATTTATATAATCAAGAATCATTAAGTAATTTTTCTTTTCTAGATATTAATTGCGGGTAAGTTAGTAAAAACACTCATAATTTTCTAGAAATGAACAATTTCTTAAGGGTGTGCATAAGTTAAAACTACCACTTATTATGAAACGAAAAAAGTATATATAAAGACTGGGTAGTTCATGTTAAGAATAAAATAAGAAAAACTAAGAGTAAAACAAGAAAATAAGATTATTTTTCTCTTAATATGCTAGAGCGGCCAACCATTTGTTTTTTAATTTTAGTGTAATAGACAAGTAAAAACGAACAAAGAATAGCTAGTGACATTACCGGTCCCAAAAGGGAAAGGAACAATATCAAGAATCTGGGGACAATGTAATTATAATTAATGTAATAATCCTCTCTATAGCATATCAAATTTGAATGTTTATTTTAATATTGACTAGTCTTAATTAAGGTGGTTATAATAAATTGTGATAAAATCGAACAATCCAAGGATTTCGTATATCTTAATTTATGATAATATTAAAATAGTAATAGTAGTTCAATAATATAGTGGATGTGTTGAATAAAGAGAAGACAGAAGTCTTGGATTACGAATCAGTGTGTCCCTTTTAGGTGTATTAAATAAAAAGAAGGGAAGTTGGTTGGAAGTTTCTATCTTAGCAATGAAAGTTTTCCTCAGATCTGCAAACTGAAATCTTTTTAGCTGTGTTGTTCATTGAAGCAGTGGTAGGGAAGCTTCTGCCACTACTTATGCGACGTGGTGTATACAAATACATAAAAATAACTGCAGATTCATTACAGCTTCCGCATGCATGGATTTCTTTTCTTTTTTTATAATTATTAAGTATCCACTTGCCTACTCGCTCGTCTAATTTGAATTGGAGTCCCACCACTAAAAAATCTCTATTTTTCTCACTGAAGCTAAACCATAACTTAACTCAAAATTGAGAAGGAGTGCTATACGATCAAGCCTCAATGACAGCCTTGCCCTTCTTTTGCACCTCGCGACGGTCGATGTCTGTGCATGCATATAATCTATTCATTAATACCAAGCTTTCACAACATATAATTATATAGACCTTACAAACATGATTTTAAAATACTGACCCGAGCCCACGTCATCAAGGCTGAAACTTTAATACCCAAAAACCATTATTACGTACTAAGTACTCAAATTCTTAAATTAATTGAAAATCTATATATATTTGAACCCTCAATTGAACAATAGTCAACAAGCCCCAATTTGAAATTCTATAAATTTTCTCCTTTTGAAAATAAGCTTCTATAATCAAACAAAGCCTAAAAACATGATTATATCATCATCCATTCCTAATTCACAATAATAACACCTTTTAATCCATAAAATCCATTAAAATCAATCACAAAACTCTCTTATTCTCATAAAGACATGAAATTCATTTTCCCCAACTTAATAACATGTTAAACCACCATTAAAGAGCTTATATATATATATCACTTAAGCCATAAAAAGGAAAGAATTTATTACCTCAAGGTCAAAATGCACCTAAGGCTCTGAAATTTCTCCAAGGCGGCGTTGGTTTCGAGATTTTTATTTTGGGTAAGGAATTTTATAACCTAGGGAAATATATACGGATCTGGTACAATTCTTCCCCCTAGTGGAATTGGCTCTGTTGGAGTAGATCTGTTGCGACAGAAAACCCTTTTCTGGGGTCAAGAGTCACTTGACACCTCACCTTTTTCCACCGCGGACTCGACTCCGCAGTGGCGGAAACCCCCAACTTCTGCTTCGGCGAGTCAACCTCTCACCGAAGCAGACTCATCGGAGCGGATACTATGCCGTCATGGAGGACACACCAGCAAAGAGAAAATCAGCCAGAACCTCAATCAACCACTCGAAACACTCGCGGAACCCCCGAAACACATACCAGACATGCTCATCTAAGGTAAACAGTGCTACAGACTTGCTCTTACCTTCGAATTTCCCAAATAATCGAGATAAGGCATACTTTTCAAAAGAATTGTCCGGAAAAACCAAATATCCAAATTTCAAAAATAAGGCTACAAAATACATCTGATTACCTCGAAAAGTGAATCAATAACTCGACTAAGTCATAAATGATCCTCCAGAGCTACCGAAAGCGACGGAACTAAAAAACAAACCCATCTAGGTAAAAGTCAATTTTGAGTCGACCTAACCAACTCTAAGTTTTTAGACTTTGCATTTTTTTGTCCGAAACTCATATAGATAGATCTCGAAATCTGTGTCACCGTCTTCGCACATCACAAATCCCACATGGAGACTACAGGAATGGTCAAACAAGCAAATAAGGTTCTTTATCTAGAAATGACCGGACGGATCGTTACACTATTGAGTCAAACTATAAGTGACCTGACTCCCGAAACTGGGGATATATAGGCGAACTCAATGCCCGAGGATCGGTCACATTCCAATAAAAATTGATTCAGGACTTTTTGGTTCTAAAACTTTGCTTTGTTTTATTGCTTTCTTGGAGTCTAATTGAGTCGAATTACATGTGGCCTAAATTCTCATACAACCCGAGATATGTAGGAAACTCAAAGACTAGGTCCGACCACGATTTTAAAAATTTGCATAAAAAGGAAACGTACCTTTTAATTGGTCGGCTAAAAACTAGGTTTGTCAAATTTCGCTGCTCAGGGATGGTCCTTCCATCCTCGAACAATGGAGGGGCAATTGTTAACACCTAATTTTTATCCTCCAATAGTTTTATTTAATTATTTAGGATTCCCGAGTCACAGACGGAGTAGAATATAATTTTTACGAGATGAAAATAAGTTTTACAAAATTATCCCAAAAATATTTTATTATTTCATTTGATAAAATATCATCCAATATACTTATTGTATATCATGTTTTAATTTTACATTATTTTGATCATCAAATCGCAATTTTTAAAGTTGAAGTAAAGATAATTGCGCAATTAATTGTACATATTCTTAAATTATAAAATGATCAATATTTTATTTCAACAATGTTGGAAAATCATCTAATTAAATAGGACAAGTAAATTGCATCTCAATTTCAAACCATCCTATTTTAAATTACAATTTTTTAAACATTTTAATATCTGATTAGTGTCAAATTTTTAGGCTTAAAATGAAGCTCATGACCTAATTAGGTTATAATTGAAATTATTTGGCCACCATTTAATTTTAAAAAAGTCAACATTTGCAAAAGCTGACATTATTACTCAAGCTCTTAAAAAATTGATTTGGACCCTATCCCATTTTAAAATCGACCGGGTCAAGCCCAATTGGACTGTAACCTTGCCCAGTTCACATTTAAAACAAAACCAGGCAACCCATCCCCCATCGCCTTTTCCCTTTTCGCGAACCCTAGCCGCTATCATCATCTTCTCCATGATGCCAAAAGTGGCAAGGAGAACGATACTCTCATTTTTGGCTGAGAATTGCTCTTCCATTTTGGTCAAGAGCATTAAATTCTCTTTCCCTTATCTTACTAGTACACCCCCACACCAAGGTGAGGTTGTCCCTCTGCGTTTTCTTTATTTGCTGTGATGTTAATGTTTTTGTCTCTTCCGTGTTTGAATTCTCACGATTTAATTGCTTGAGAGCTTTTAGGAGGGAGTTTTCCATTCATACTTGTTCTCCCACATTGGTTCAATCATAAAACTTAGGGTTTTGGGGGTTCTATAAATTGAACCCCAACCTTTTATTATTACGGTCGGCGATTGAATTTTTGAGCTTTTATATACGTTAAGAGCTTGATTTTCGATCAAAAAGTTGGATTAAATTCGAGTGAATTGGATTCCAAGCCCTTTGGTGGAAACCTAAGTCTCGATATTGGTCCATTAGTTTTAAACATTTCCTTTTTTTGTGTGTGTGTGTGATCGAGTGGAGATCAAGCCCCAACCCCGACCAAGGCTGCCACCAAATAAGGTATTTCCCTCTCCCTTTAATATATGTTTATTTAATTAAGTTTCAGTTAATACGTGTGATCTACAGTGCATTATGTGTTGATTAAACCTATTTTGCCAAATTTAAGGATTGTTTGAAGTATGATAGTTGTTTGAGAAGCATGTGATAGCTTATAATAACTCATGTTTAACTAGTTTAGATAGGTGTTGTGCTTATTATTTAGCCTAAAACTAGTTTATGCTCAATAAGTAGACTAAAATGTGACACTGTGTTGGTTTAATCAATTTGTTTAGTTGAGACAATGATCATATTCAGTCCCAAATTATTGCTACTACTGTCCTAGGAAGGTTTAATGCTATACAAGTGTGAAAATGCCCTATTCCTAATATGTTGTGTGCTTAATGACCTTAAAAATAATGTATGACTGTTGATCTGATTATTATTGTAGTTAGGTGGCAGTTTTAAGTTGTAGTACAAGATAGCCTAAAATGAATTTGTTTAGGCCATTGTTTAACTGTTGTGTCAAGAAATGTTCCTCTAGGATCTTTTTAGACTAGCTTAGATTGAAATCTGGCTAAAAATGATAGTTTTTGACCTGATTCTTGAGATTAACAAGCTAGTCTGAATTGGTGAAATTCATGTATGTTTGAATATGAGATTAGCTTAACTTTAAGATAGAAATAATTGTGTTCTAATTTGAGTTTGTTATATGTTAATAAAGACAAATGGTTGAAGATATGAATGGTTGAAGATATGAATGTCCTTACATACTTCATGAATCTGTTTGGTTGTGTTTGGCTAAGTAATATGCATATTGGGGTGGTTTGAGTTTGGTATCTGATATAATCTAATCTAAATGACCACTTGTGTTCATCATGTGTTGTTTGTATTCATTATTTGCCCTATCTTGAACTCAGTATAAGTCAAAAATGACTTTAGGGATCTTCAGTTTATATCTGTGAACTCTATTTAGGCTTAGTTGAGTTCTGTCAATCTAAATCTTAAAAAAATAACATGTTTGATTTGTGTGGGTTGGTAAATGTTTGTTTTAGAACCCCTGCTCATCTTTTAAACCAAGCATTCTTTGTATGCCTCAACATGACTATTATTTCTGTGTGTTGATTAATTTAGAGCCATCTTGCCTGCGTTGAGTTCATAATCATATCTACTTGCATCCAATTCAGTTTGGAATGAAATGTTAGGCTTTCAAGAATCTCAAAAATGATTAGGACTGTGTAGTGTCATGTTAGGTACTGTGTGCATATACTTGTACATCCATGCCAAGGCTATTAACTTAAAGTTTGATCACCTAATTTTGACATCTGTTAGGTGAAAACTTGAGATTTGAATCATCTTAGTTTAACCTCTATTTAGGTAAAACTGAAAGTTCTAAACTGCCATGTTCAATGCTATGTTCTGTGTCTTGTTTGAGGAATAAAACTAAGCTGAATCATGTTTGCACACTTGGAATGATAGTTGCAAAGGCTTGACTTGACTGTTTATTCCTGCTTTGTGAAATAGGGATAAGGACCATAAGTTTATATTTGAATTTCTGCTCACTCTTGCTGTTCTAAATGCTAAATGTGGTTTTTTCTTCCTAAAATATTGTGTTCTTCTCTGTTTTATACCCTAATTGATACACTAAACACCATGACTTCGAACTATCTTAAGAAGCACCTTGAATTCTGTAACTTGCTTCCTATCCTGCACAATGCATGAAACAGTTTATTGTTGACTTGACTGAGACCTATAGGTTATATGAAATTGCCATAGGATTGTATGCCCCAAATGTGTGTTGAATCATGAATTAATCAGTGTGTCATCATCATAAGAAGCCTCTTAACTGTCAAGGTAACTAAATATAGTCCTATGTTTTGATTATAGAAATATGTTTGTTTGGTTGGTCTTGACTAGTCTGTCAATGGCTAACTATGAGCATGTATACAAGCTGAGTTGCCTTCTCCTTTCATGATTGCTCTATATGCCTGCAACTTGTCCAAATACCATGTTTGTTTCCTAAACACTAGCCTAAAGTAGGAGAACATGTTAGCCTTGCCTAAAATGCTTTCAACATGCTTAACTTAGCATTTTTTTCCAGTGTAAATTAGGTGTTAAATTGTACAAGAATGGTTTAAGTATAATGTGTTCTACATAGGATACATCTCTTTTTATGAATGCCGTTGTTCTTATGTGTCCAAATTGGTCCATGTAGTATGAACTTGAGAACCTGTGATATAGCATGAGTATGTATGTCACATTGTATGTATTGAGCTGCTGCTTTTGTTGTATACATGGAGTTGGATTTTCAATGGTTAACGGGTGATCAAGTTAGAATTATGTCTTAGAAAAATGCTAGGAAAAAGAAAGTTGAGAACTTGTTTGAGCTATGTTAATATGCCTTTGATTGCAATTGCTTCCTCCTTTCTTAGAAGTATTTGTTGATCTATGGTGTAATAAACAAAGGGGTATAATGACTGTATACCAATACATTTGATATACCAGGTATATTAGTCGAGTATACCTCCATATATATCAGTTTGGTTCTTTGATAATGTGCCTATTGGGCTTGGCCTTATGTTTATATGTTTAAGTTCTTTCCCGACTGATTAGTGCATATATATGGGCCTGGCCCATCTTTCTTCTACTTTATGTCTCGTTCTTCTTCTGCTACTATTAGCCGACTAGTTTGGGCTAGGCTCATATGCCTTGATTGATTATATGTACTCTGATGTCTGCCTGAATTGGGCTCAACCCATGTTGCTTAAATTCTTGCGCTGATGTATATGAATGACTGGGCTAACTTCATCATTCTAATATGGGCTTTGAATGTTATTTGACTGCTCCTTGCTTATATATATATATATATATATATATATATATATATATATATATTGTTTTAAATGGGATACATTTAAATTATATAAGCATGGGTGCATTCTAATTTGTGCTTTCTTTTTCCCCTCCTCCTTTCCTCCAACGCTCCGCGATGGGCCTTTTGGACCACTGCCTCTCCAAAGTTGTTGGGCCAAAGGCCCAACCTTTCTTTATTCACAGAGTCCGAGATCATGTAGCAGCGCATAAAGGCCAAGCTATGGGTGAAAATAACCAATTGGTGGGCTTCGGTAGGTTCACCAGCCTAAACTCATCCTTTTTTCATTTCAATGTGTGTGTGTGTATATATATATTGTATAATACCTGTATAAAAATATATTTGATACTATTGGAATAATTGTGGTTACGACCTAGGATAGGCAAAAAATGGTACGTACATCATTTAGTTTAGAGTTGTCATGAAATGGATTTTAAAACGAACTAAATTGACTTGTACATTTTCTTTAAAAGAAACAGATTGATTTTAAAGGGAAAATTTTGACTGATTTTGCACTTGAACAAATCAGATCATTTTGGGCTGAGTTTTAAAACAAAACCGGACTGTTTTCATTATAAGGAAATGGGCTGAAAATTTTAGACAAGAAAAATGACTTTCAAAGAGTTGATAAAATGGACAAATTGCAAAATTCTTTTGGACTATTTTTTGGGTCAGTCCCAACCAAGTTAATTTCTACATAAAGCAAAACTAAAAGACTTGAGTTGATGTACTAGTTTAAAAGTGTAGAATGGGTTGACCTTTGGAAATTGCATTAAAAGGGGAAAAACTTGTATTTTGTTGTTAAACTTTGACATGTCATTCAAAAATGAATTATACTCTTCTTAAAAAAAAGAATTTTCAAAGAAAAACGTGATGTAAAACAAACCCATGCTTGATCCCTCAATTCAAGATAAGAAGTAAGTTTTCAAGAATGTCAATGGTTAGCCATGAACACTCGGTCAAAAACTTAGAAATGCGTGGAGTTTGGAATGGCATAGGAGAATACTTGTTTGTCTTAAGGAGTTGTATTTTATTCAGCCTTAAGTGTTGGTCTTGGCCGAGACCTTGCTTTTAGGTGTTGTCTTTAAATTCTTAGTTTAAGTATTAATTTCTTTAGGACACATCAAAGTCATGTCATAACCCTTAGCTCCATATTAGGACATAATTAATGCACTCTGTAAGGAGGAAAGGTGACTAGGTCATAGAAGCTTGGTCTAAGAATGACATGGCTGAACGTGTATACGACAACAAGAACTAAATGCACCATCTAGAAGGTGTGGTGTTCAAGAGGCTAAACAATGTATGGATTTCCTCCATTTGAGAACACCAAGATGAACTTGAAGAAGACAAGGAGTTGGTCGAACAACTCCAACCAATTGGCCAAGAAGGCATACTAAGGGGAATGTCTTTCACCACTCTCCAAGAAGATCATTTAAAGAGTTAACTAGATCACATGTGGAAGCTATCAAGGGAAGTTCTTGAACACATTGGAGTTTGGGATTCACTCCTTTCGGCCGAAGACCCTTCCATTTCCCCGTTCCCACTATAGCCGAATTAGTTTGTAGTTTGTGTCTTTATATTTTCCTTCTAGAATGGTCCTTTCTCTACTATAAAAAGGACCCTTAGGCCATGCCATTGTAAATGGACAATTGTTGTTTGATATAAAACTTGAGTGCTTACTCATTTTGCTAAGTCTTTCAATCCGAGATTGAACTTCTTAGTTGATCCTCCGGGAGGGTCGCTTGGTTTTCTAGGAGAACCAGCTATCTTTTTATAAGGTTTCGGTCACCCTTGCTTCGTTAGTGTTGAGCCTCGCGGTCAACAAACCTCAACCGAGTATTAGTGCAATTGACCACAACATCCTTGAAGACCACACGAGCAATTAACTCCTTGTGTTACTATCCAAGAACCACATATCGACCGAATTGTGACTTGGTGTTTGATCGGTTTGCAATCCGCATTCCGTGTCCATCCCTTGTTCCAATTACTTGTTTCTTTACACATCCATCTCCCATAACACCTCATTAACATACTCACAAAAGGCCACTATCCGAGTATACCCGTAGCCATACCTAATTGCAACCAACTACACCAATGTCTCCACCAAACTCCCTTCTCGCATACCCTCACTGTCTCGGTCAACTTCCGAGGCTTTACCATCACTAAAACACCAGAGCCCCACCATCACAATATCCCTCATACCTCCTGCAACCACTACCCAAAGCGTCTTGTCCCGACTCCTTCTACATCTACCTACAATTACCACCAAACACCCTCACTACCGGTTTACCGAGAAACCCCAACCTTGCCTTGTCATTTCGGGTCGATCCGGTCATAACCAACTCAAAGCCCTCCGTACATACATCAAATTGGTATTAGAGCAAGGCAATCCCGTTTCACGCTTTGACGCTATGCCTCTCACAAAAAAAGAATAACGGAGGATTATGTATGACGTTTTGACCGACCGATTGCAAGCCTTGAAAAAGGAACTTACCAAACCTACCAAAACCAAACTTCTGCCAAAGTACCAAAGGCACGATAAAGGTCGTACATTGTTCCTTAACCCCTTGCACAATGAAGAAGAGGACGGTACATTCTTAAATAATTCCTTGTATAACCGAGAAGGTGAGGATTTTGTTGTTATGGAGAAGTCCATTATCAAGGAATTCTGAGAAGAAGATGCCCCTATCGAGGAAGAGCATAGAGACTGCGTACACCAATATGTGCCGAATGACCGACTTGAAGCACATGAGGAGACTCAAGGGGATCAACTCTTTTACACACGGTGCAAAGTACAAGAAAGAGTGTGTAACATAATTCTTGATGGAAAGAGTTGTGCCAACTTAGCCTCCGAGGAAATGGTGGCCAAACTAAAGTTGCCCGCCCATTCGCAGCCACCCAAAACCTTATGATCTTCAATGGGTGAACCCTAACGGAATGCTAAGAATCATCAAACAATCTCTTGTTAGCTTTCGGATTGGGGGTACGAAGATTAAGTGTGGTGTGACATCCTCCCCATAGATGCGTGCCATATTTTGTTAGGACGACCATGGCAACCCGACACAAAGGCACAACATGATGAGAGAAGGAATACTTATTCCTTTCGAAAGAACAACAAAAAGATCTTGTTGGTGCCGATGTCCCCTAGTGAAGTAAGGGATATGAGAATTCGGAGCGAAATGAAGCGCAAAATTGAGGCTTTATTAGTCGATGCGCAAAAGATAGTAGAAAAAGCCAAGAAGGGGAGCCTTTTAAACTCATTAATCAGCAAGGATGACCTCGCAATAGACACGGTTAGTCATGCGGCCCCGAAGGGAACCGTGAAGGAATTGGTGCAGGATGCGTGTACGAATGTTATCGTGCCACCATTCGCAGGAGATGCTACATGTAACAAGAAAATAATTCCCTCGAGTTCACCACCTATCCATCAAGTCTATGGCCCCTACTTGGAGAAAAAAAGTGATACCATTACGGAAGATGGCGTGAGTTTGATGCTCCAACACATATTAAACAACCAACCGGGGGAGTATGAAGAAACTTAAAGGGAGCAAATCTTCTACACTCGTTGCAAGGTGAGCGAGAAAATATGCAACATGATTATAGACGGGGGTAGTAGTGCCAACATGATTTCCATCGGGATAATCGGCGAATTGCAATTGTCAATGCGTATGCATCCTAAACCTCGCTATCTTCGATGGGTGAATAAAGGAAACGGGCGTAAGCCCTTCTTAACTTTCGGATCGGTGAATACGTATATGAGTTTTGGTGCAATGTCATCCCTATGGATGCATGCCACATTTTGTTGGGGAGACCCTGGCAATACGACCGAAGGATATTACATGATGGGGAGGAAAACACATACTCCTTCCACAAAGGTGGCAGGGATCTCTGGCTACGACCTTTATCACCTAGTCAAGTGAAAAGGATAAAGCTCCAAAACGCGCAAGAGTATAAGGCCGAACCCGAGACTCTTAATTGAAGAACAAAGAGAAGAGGAAGAACTAAAGAAGGGGAGGCCGATAGATGTGTTGGTACTGACACCGATGGCGTTGGTGCCAAAAAGGAATGACATTTGGAACATAAGCATCAATGGCCATAAGACCCTCCACATTGTTTTGAGGTATGAGCCACTAATACCAAGAACGGTTAGATATTGGAGTGAAGTGAGGATGGATGAATCCCTTCCTAAGATAGCTTGGAAGGATGGCTCCCAAGTAAGGGAGACCCGAGAAATGAGTGAACAAGAATTGGCCATCAAGGTACAATATGGTGAACTCGGACTACTTGGAGGCTCACTCAAAGTTTGTAGTGGTTCGACCTTTCCCATAGGAATCCCACCACCGGAATGGGTGATCCAAGGGGGTAAGAACTTTGCCTTGAAACATCTGAGGTGAACCAATGACGACTTAAGAGTCCTAGTGCTACACGAGACCATGGCTCAAATTGTTTCTACCCTCGTGTAGTCCGAGACCATGAGAATGTTACTACCTCTATCATGGTCATTGAAGAGTTGTGTCAAGAAGTGCATGATGTTGATGTTGGCCTAATGTAGGAATCCGAGGATCCCTACGATGAGAAGTCGAAATGTGTACATCTTAACACCTTCACGTATGATTCATGGACCATGTGGGGAGAATACTTGAGGGACGATCCCTTAAAATGGTTAGCCGAAATTCAAGAAAGATCGTGCAAGGAACAAGGTCCGAACGAAGGAATCGATTCAAGGTGGGTTTGTAGTAACGAGTCCTCACATTTGATCCACGCGAATTTGAGGACAAACTCTTCCGAAGAAGAGGAGATTGATGTAAATCAAACCCTATGCTTGATCCCTCAATTCAAGATAATAAGTAAGTTTCCAAGAATTTCAATGGTTAGCCATGAACACCCGACCAAAAGCTTAGAAATGTATGGAGTTTGGAATAGCATATGAGACAATACTTGATTGTGTCAAGGAGTTGTATCCAAGTAGAATAAGGTTTTAGGAATAGAATAGAAATAGAATTCTCATATTATGGAATTATGTAACATGTATATATAGTCTTTCAATTAATGAGAATAATCAAGGGGATTATTTCTTTCATGGTATCAAGAGACTAAGTCTTGCTTTCGCCCTTGCTCTCGGTTTTTGTGCCATTTCTTAGCCACAACCATCTCCGTTTTCCGTCCCCTTTCACCGGAATTCGTGATATTATTTACCTTCACTCTTCCCAAATTTCCCCTCCTCTCCATTTGCTCTTTCGTTATGTCTAAGAATAATTTTCATCATGCCATCATGGTTTCTAACATTAAGAACAACATCCCTATTGTTCTTGAGATGGAAAACGTCCAATATGCGACGTGGGCGGAATTATTTAAAATTCACGCTATCTCTCATCAAGTCATCCATCACATAATTCCTCCCGCTGCACCTATTCCCACGGAGGATCCTCAGTTATGGATTACTCTTGATGCTACCGTTCTCTAGTGAATTTATTCCACTATTTCGATTGACCTCTTACAAACGATCATTGAGCCGGACACTACGGCTATGGCTACCTGGAATAGATTATGTGACATATTCCAGGATAACCAACATTCACGTATTGTCACACTCGAGCAGGAATTCTCTCAAGTTCGCATGGAAGAATTTCCAAACGTGTCTGCATATTGCAAGAAACTCAAAGAGTTGGCAGACCAACTCCGTAATGTTGGCGCACCTGTGACAAATAATCGTCTGGTTCTACAATTGGTTGCCGGCCTGAGGCCTATAATGGCGTTGGGACTCTCCTTCGTCAAAGCAATTCACTTCCCGCTTTTTATCAAGCCCGCTCCATGCTTACTTTGAAAGAAGCCGGTTTGGCTAAAAATGCGACTACCGGAGCAAGCCTGTGGTTATGATGACGTCCTCCACAAATTCTTCGAGTTTTGTTGATAATTCGGGTCAAAACTGTGCTCATGGTGACGACAAAAATAATCGTAAGATTAATGGCAAAAATCGCGGGGGCAAACGCGGCGGTTCCGGTGGACAACAATCCGGCAGTGGGCCCCGTCCAGTCAACAGTGGGCCACCTCCCTACTTGTCCCAGTTGTGGGGCCCATGGTAGTGGGGCTGGGGCAGTGGGCCGTGGCCCAACAACCTCTATTTTCCAGGGCCTTCCAACGGGCAGTGGGCTGGACAACCCCAATTGAGGTCCAGCAATTAGGCTTCTTCCTCTCGGTTCAGCACTGGGCCGGGGCAGCAGGGTAGACTTCTTGGGCCTCGGCCCACACAAGCATTCTCGGCAGTGGGCCTCACATCGACTCACATTGATATTGAGGCCGCAATGCATATGCTTGGGTTGACGCAACCGGATCCAAATTGGTACATGGACACCGGCGCGACGACACACATGACTTCCGATCAAGGTACTCTCTCGTCTTATTCCAATTTGAGCAACCCTTGTGGTATAATTGTCGGTAATGGTAACTCTATTCCAATTCAGGGTTATGGTCATAAAATTGTCTCCCCCAATCCACCCCTTATCTTGAAAAATACTTTACATGCCCCCAAATTGATTAAAAACTTAGTGTCTGTCCGAAAATTCACCAATGACAATTCCGTTTCTGTTGAGTTTGATCCTTTTGGTTTCTCTGTGAAGGATTTCAAGACGGGAAGTCCTCTCATGAGGTGTGATAGTAGGGGAGATCTTTATCCTATCACACCCGGTGTCAGTCCATCGAGTCCAGCCTTGTCGTCAGCATTTGCAGCCCTTGCTCCTTCCTCGTGGCATGCTCGGCTTGATCATCCGGGATCTTCTATTTTGTCATCATTACATAAAAATAATTTTATTTATGTATGGGTACGAATAGTACTCCAAATTGTCAGTCTTGTTCTTTAGAAAAAAATGTTAGGTTGCCGTTTGTAGGCTCAAATTCTCATACTTCAATGCCATTTGATATTATTCATAGCGACCTATGGAGGTCTCCTGTTCTTAGTTCTTTGGATCATCGGTATTATGTTCTTCTTTTGGATGATTATTCTAAATTTTTATGGACGTTTTCGATTGCGAATAAATCTCAAGTTTTTTTCTATCATCTTAAAATTTAGAGCATTCATTAAAATCCAATTCGAACGAGAAATAAAAAATATTCAATGTGATAATGACAAAGAATATGACAATGGGGTGTTTCGGGAATTCTGTGCTAATAATGGGATCAATTTCCGTTTTTCTTGTCCTCATACGTATTCACAAAATGGGAAGGCCGAACGCAAAATTCGTTCCATAAATAACATTGTCCGTACTCTCTTAATTCATGCTTTCGTACCCCCATATTTTTGGCATCATGCTCTTCAAATGACTACATATCTCCTTAACATAATTCCTTCCAAAGGTCTGACATATTCTTCCCCTTCAAATTTTATATAATAAGACTCCTTATTCTCATCTTCGAGTTTTTGGGTGCTTGTATTATCCGTTATTCCCATCCACCACCATTAACAAACTTCAGGATCGCTCTACTCCGTGTGTGTTTTTGGGTTTTCCGTCTAATCATCGTGGTTACAAATTCTTTGATTTATCCTCCAAAAAAATCATCATTAATTGGCATGTAATTTTGATGAAACCCAATTTTCATTTGCGACAGTTAATACTCCCGAGCCTAGTTCATATAATATTTTGGATGATGGTATATCCCTGTATATTACTCACCATTTTTGGATATGTCCCGCACCCAAAATTCTCAAGCGGGCCCACTGCCTGCTGGCCCCACTGGTCCGTCGCACACTATCGTCACTGGATCAGTTCCAGCGATTGGGCCAGTCCAGCCCAATTTTGGAACTGGTCCAGTTCCAGCGCCAAATTACCGTCTTGGGCCAGCAGGCCCACTGCCTGCTGGCCAGTCCTTCCCGAGCTCAGAAAATTTCCAAAATCCGCCCACTTCTTCCTCAAGTCATAGACCGATCACTCGTAGTCAGTGGGGTGTTTTAAAACCAAAGAGACATTTTAATTTAAATTCTAATGTTCTTAAATCACCCTTACCCCGTACACTTGTGTCTGCGTTAAATGACCCAAATTGGAAAATTGCTATGACCGATGAATATAATGCTTTTATTGATAATAAGACGTAGGAGTTGGTGCCCCGTCCTTCTGGTTTTAATATTATTCGGTCTATGTAGATTTTTGCTCACAAGAAAAATTCAGATGGTTCATTTGCACGATATAAGGCGCGACTTGTGGGTGATTGTAAGACTTAGCAGGTTGGGGTGGATTGTGGTGAGACATTTAGGCCGGTGGTTAAGCCTGCTACCATTCACACTGTACTCAGCTTGGCTCTTTGAAAAACATGTCCTATTCATCAGTTAGATGTAAAAAATGCTTTCCTACATGGTGATCTCAAGGAAACAGTTTATATGCATCAGCCGTTGGGATTCAGGGATCCCACACATCCTCATCATGTCTGTTTGTTGAAGAAGTCCTTATATGAGCTTAAGTAGTCTCTACGGGCCTGGTATACAAGGTTTGTTGACTATGTTTCGACTATTGGGTTCACTCACAGTAGGTCAGATAATTTCTTGTTCATCTACCGTTGTGGTTCGTCCTTGGCCTACATTCTGTTGTAGATGATATCATTTTGACTGCCTCTTCCGATGCCTTACACCAGTCTATCATGACCATGCTCAGCTCTGAGTTTTCTATGAAAGCCTTAGGGCCCTTGAGTTACTTTTTGGGGATTGCCGTCACTCGTCATTTCGATGGATTGTTCTTATCTCAACGGAAGTATGTCATTCTGTAAGTCCACTTCTACTCCAGTTGATACAAAGCCCAAGCTTAGTGCCGCGGTCGACGTACCCTACGAGGATCAGGCCATTATCACGATCTTGCGGGGGCCGCCCGATTATCTTACCTTTACGAGACCGGATATTACATATGCTGTCCAGCAGGTGTGTTTGTTCATGCATGATCCCAGAATTGAGCACATAAATGCCCTCAAACGCATCATTCGGTATATTCAGGGTACACTTGATTATGATTTGCATTTATATCCTTCCTCGACGTCCACACTTGTCTCGTATACGGATGCTGATTGGGGTGGCTGTCCCGATACCAGACGGTCTACGTCAGGCTATTGTATGTTTCTTGACAACAACTTGGTCTCATGGTCTGCAAAGCGTCAATCGACTCTATCTCGCTCAAGTGCCGAGGCTGAATATCGAGGGGTAACTAATGTGGTCTCGGAATCATGTTGCTTACGTAATTTGCTTTTAGAGCTTCATTGTCCCATTCAGAAGGCAACCTTGGTTTATTGCGATAATATTAGTGCCATCTACCTTTCTGGTAATCCGGTTCAGCACCAACGCACTAAGCATATCGAGATGGACATTCACTTTGTCCGTGAAAAGGTTGCTCGGGGTTAGGTACGCGTCTGTCATGTACCGTCAAGATATCAAATTGCAGACATCTTTACAAAGGGTCTTCCCTCGGTTCTTTTTGAAGATTTTAGGGACAGTCTCAGCGTTCGAAGACCGCCCGCTATGACTACGGGTGTGTGTTAAATATACACAATATACACAATATACATGTGTATATTGTGTATAGTGGTCTCGGCTTTGCTCTCCAAATTACTCTCGGGTTTGGCCGAATTGTACCATGTAATTTATGGTAAATATTTAGTATCGTAGTTTAGGTAATGTTGTAATATAATTAATATTGTATTACCATAATTATTGTATTACCATAAATGTATAGTTAATATTCAAGTAGAATAATGTTTTAAGAATAGAATAGAAATATGATTCTCCTATTATGGAAATATGTAACTTGTATATATAGTCTTTCAATTAATAAAAATAATCAATGGGATAATTTCTTTCACATACAAATAAAAAATTACTCGCTACCACAACAGAAATGTACGAGCCTGGATTTTCAAATTGGACAGGGTCCTCTAGTACGTGTTTCCGAATAGACAGACTCACCATCCAGAAAAAATGTAAGCCAATGGGGAAGGCCCATACTAGATGATAGAGGCGGTAAGATAAGGATCATACAAACCTCACATAACCAATGGCAAAGATCTTCCAAGAAGTTACAACGCCAAGTACCTGAAGTTATACCACTTATGAGGTAACAGTATACTATTCATTTATTTCCTTCGACTTACATACTACCACAGGAAAGCAAAACGCACGGAGTCCTACAAAATAGACCAAGACCCTGTGTCTTAACAGTGCTCACAAATGATCGGTAACGCATCATGAGCTGCAAATGTAAATGTCTTCAGTCAAACAATCATACATAGTGATAACATACAACTTGCGCTTAAGAGTTTGAACATACCCAATCTCGAGCCTAACTATGCTCAAACTGGGGGTCTCCTATATACCCCAACAAGCACAAATGTTTTTCCCAAATGTTTTTTCGAAATGAATTCAATGAGATCAATTCCCATGAGGTATTTTCTTGATATAGTAAACTCTAAACTACTGAAATTTCAGAGCCTAGTACTACCAATTCATGTAATCTCCATGCTAATAAAAATTGCAAAAGCTCACATTAGGCTCCATGCCAACTAATTTACAAATTACAACATTTAGCGTTATGATATTACCTGCATATTATTGTAGTTACATATTACTTAATTCATACTAGCTCTGTTCTATCAAATAACTTTACATTTGTTGTAGTTCTGCACTACCAAAGTCTATGTGAGTTCCGCGTTGTAAACAACTATCTACTCGTCATAGTTTCTCAATACCGAGTTCATGCTTAGCTTATAATGCTCAATTTAGCTCCGCGCTACCACTTTTAACAGTAGTACCTACATCATGAAATATAATCAAATTACTATCTTGCTTAAAGTATGCCACCACCCTAAGGCACGACATACACATACATACATACATCTGTGTTGTTAACTGATCGACCATAAGCACCTAAATGTACTAACTCACATATCATGATTCGATCTTAATTAGTTTTCCTACTCATGAAATGCACCTCTCCTTAACAAGGACCCGCTCCAACACATAACAAGTACTAAGATACTTAGGTCTTTCGCTTCATACATTAAAGATCTTCGCATAGCGACCTCACTACATGGTTTCTTTACAACAAATCCTTCCTAGAACAGAGGCGGTCTAACAAGGAAATGTAGTGACATTCTCCACTATCAAACATACATACAACACTATCTTATGGGCACATATGTTGTCATCTAGTCCTAATGTCACACCCCAACCTTGGGGGTGTGGATGGCACCCGGTGCCTTAACGGCCCGAGCGTACCACCTCTGAAACGTACTATGGATCTGCAAGTATTTGGGTCGACAAGGCCTCAGGATGGCCTTCATAAGACAATCAGAACATAATAACCTGTAGAAGCAGAACAACCCGACCATATATGTATAGAGAAGGCCAACAAGGCCACAATATATGTTAACTGACTAACCGGAAGGTCGGCGAGGCCATACATGAAATCTATAAACAAGACATAGCCTTTAAGAGTAACAAAACATCATAAGGTCGGGATAGGCCCTCCTCATACCCATTATATGTACATAAGACCATATCAACTCAAACTAGCACCTCAGGAACAAGTGGAGTGCTCCAACACCACGACTGAGCTGATAACCTACTGAGAAGGGTCGTCCATCCGTCTATCTGAACCTGCGGACATGAAATGCAGCGCCCCCAGAAAAGAGATGTCTGTACGAATAATGTACAACATATGTAAGGAAAATAAAATATAACTAAGGCATCAATGAAAAAGAGAAAGCAAAACAATCAACGTATAACTCGAAAATGCCACTGTGGATCAGGATATGCATAAATATTAGATAATCACGTATATAACGCCGTAGGCCTCTATGGGAAATATAATATGTCTACCTCTATGATATATATATACACCATAGGCCATTATGGGCAACATCATCATCATCATCAAAACTAGCTGATCATTGGTGATATATATATATAGATCACGTATATAACGTCGTAGGCCTCTTCGGGCAACATAGATACATAGTATATATATATATATACATACATACATACATACTTGAGGATCATAAAAAATATTCTAAGCTCGTCGGAGTGACATAAAGTCACTACACCTCTGACTATCGTTATGTAGCTAACATGTTATCAAATGTCATGAAACCAATAAAGAACACAAAATACCATATAAGGAGAGATACAACTATGATGCAGAAAGTACTTTCGAAAAGGGATAAACATATTTCAATGAGCATTTCATAGAGTGAAAAGCATTAGCACTTTTAACTTTAGGAATAAAATCATTTTTAGGGACGTTCGTTTATGTTTCATTTACATTTGGATCATGCAAAAATAAAGAAAGGATAACCTTAACATACCTCTCGTTCTCAAGCCGACTCAATACTCTATGAATTCAAGGTGCGTAATACGGCAATCTACAAAAAAATGATAATAGAACTATAAGGATAATTTAGAAATTGTTTTACCAAGAAACAAGCTCGTCTCACCACAACAATTAACATTTCTCCTACCATTCTTCCTCCTAGTACTATATCCTTAGTACAACATCAACAATATCACACCCTATTCCTCAGAATTTTCCATCCGAAAGATGACTCAAGAACAATCCAACAACAATAGTGTCTCCACCTTAATCTCCCAATTTTTGTTTCCAATCGACGATCAATAGTATAGATAACTTCAAATACATAAAAAGGGAGTCAAAATCTTAGCTTATTCCACAAGAACAGACTGAACATGAGTTTACTTCAATCCGAAGAATTCTTCAAATCAACCACGAGACAGAGAAAGACGATCTAACAAGCAGTATGGGGTTTGATCCGCCTTGGTAGCCTTTCATTTCACTCTAAGATAGCTTAAGGATCTTAAGGGAGTGTTTAGGGGTGTTAGAGATATGGAAATGATGAGAAAATAAGGCCAAAGGTCGAAGAATTGACTTAAATAATGAGTTGAGTTTGTGGAAACGCCCTACTTTCACGGTAGATTCATAGGCCATATTTCACGGGCCGTGAAATGGTTGCCCAAATTTCAGGTTCTGCTTAAGTTTCATGGAGGGCCACCACCAATTAACCAATCGTGAATCCATTTCACGGTTCGTGAAAATTGTCAATCAATCCGACTTTTTCACGAACGTATTTCCTTCGATTAATTTAGCCCTGAAACCTCGTGGTACACCCTTATCACTTGTTTAACATCAGCCTTAACCTTATAGAAGTTTCATAACCTCTTTGGGTTAACATTTGTTAACTCATGAAAAAATAAATGCATAAAATACGGGGTGTAACATCCTTTCTCCCTTAGGAACATTAATCCTCGAATGTGGGGCGCACGCAAGTATACAACAATCCTTAGGACTTTCTGAAAATTCCAAATAGTTTTCCGTATAAATGGGGCCATATGTATCCTTGTGAACAAGCATACGATATATAAGCTTGCCTCGTAAGGCTATAAACACCACATATATAACATTAAGTCTCATATGATCATTAAGCATCAAGTATATCATCCCAAAATTAGAACATACTTCATAAGTCATTACATCCGCTCTTGGTCACTCTTTTCTTGACCATATCAAGTCTCATACCATCAAGCATTAGGTTGTCAAGAACTGAACCATGACCTGGACGTAACATGACACTCGGTGTTTGACTGTATGTGACCAAGTTAATCAAATGATTGGCTAAATAAATATGTGATATCAAAATATACTGAAAGCAGAATATAAATTAAAACATGAAAAGTTTGGGTAAAACATGAGTCATGATAATAATAATAATACTGAAAATATTGTTTAATCATAAATGCAGAGATAGTCTGAAAATATAGTAGTGTAGACCACAAGGCTAAGCACATATGAATAATGAAAACTGACATACTGACTAGCCTATTAAACCTCTGACATGAATATGAAAATACTAGACTATTACTGCGATAAGGCCCCAAACATACCTGACTGTTTAACATGACATGACTGCAGAATGTAAAGACAATGCCCAGAAGTAAATGGGGATCACCAGTAGATGATACGATGAAGTCTTAACTAGTAGATCCATTATCCTAAAAATCTGCGGTTGCATCATGAAATGCAGGACCCGAGCAATAGGGACGTCAATACATTTAAATTGTACTGACATATAAAGTAACTGAACGAAAGAACTGTAAGTGGGGTGCTCAGGAAAGAACAATCGAAATCAATAAACAAATAATAATACTGAAACTGAAAATGAACATGCTAATAGCTGAACTAAACTAGAGAAGTAAAAGTCATAAATACTTTCTGTTCTGAATAGTGAATCACCTATGTAACTGAAATATAAACTGTGGCCTTACACCAAATACATGTGCACAAATATATGGCCTCGGTCCCAAGTATACATATACATAAACTGTGGCCTTAGGCCCAAATACATCTGTGGCCTTGGGCCTAAAATACACATGTGGCCTTGGGCCCAAAATACAGGTTTTCAACATTCAGGAATATAAAATATGGAACTGAGACTCATACTTTAATACATGATATTGAAATACTGAATCATACTGAAGTACATGATACTGGGAATACTAAATAGAACTAGATTGAGACATGTACTCATAAACTGATTATGAATTATGAAACATTAACTGTTTATAGTAAACGGAATTATCCTAACTAAGACTCATGGGATATCGAACATGATTATATACTGATTACATAATGAGTTTACAATATTCAAAGTGAGAATTATGAACAACTACAAAGTGATAATCTTAAAGATAGACAATCTAGTATTTTCATGAACTAGGGCCTAACCTCAAATTCTGAAGTAATTTATAGTAATTTTGTTGAATGAGACATGAGGATGATTAAAGATATTTCCAAATGTAGAGAGTTATCCTCACATACCTGTAATCTCTCCTAGCAACAAACTACATTATTTCCTAACAAAGAACACTTCAAACCCTAACTTGAATTACTTGCAAGGATTATGCTGTTAATCCTATGTTTTTGGTTTAAAAAATATGTTACTAATAGTGATTTAATGTTATAAATACGAAGGGATCATTAGGAACAAACTTACCTTGTTGTGGGAGGTTGACATGAGAGAAAAATGCTACTGAGAGGGTTTTTTATGAGGTTGAACGAGTTGGTGAATGATTTTCGAACTAAGTGTTATATTTAAAGGATAGGCATTTTGGACCCCCTATTTCACTGAGCAAGCACCAAATAATGGGGTGAACTCGCTATGGGCTTTCTTCAGCGAGCTCTATGGATAGGTCCTACCTTGCATTGAGATTCGCTCAACAAGCTCACCCATCCAAAATGTACTGAGCCAAAATTATGAAATTTTCATTTTTGGGACCCTCCACCTCACTGAGCGAGGTCCAAAGCACATCCCTATCTGACTTTGAGCTTAGCTTAGCGAGCTTCTAGGTCTATTTTACACTTTACGTTTTTCGACTTTGCTGACAACATCTCAGTAAAATGGTCAAAATGCTTAGCACAGAGCTCCATTGGAGCTCCACCATACATGAATGGAAAGGTATTGCAAAGGACTACAACTTTTATTAAGGATGTTATCCGGAATTCTTTATAGCAGATTTCGAATACTCACTTGAAGTGAGGCCTTGTGCAAACTCACTTGAAAATATGGCCCGTAGAGTAGCTTCCGACTATGCTTTGCCAAAAGACCCTACTTATAACTAGATTAGTTTTCAAAACTCTTTATAAACTCCTCATAGTAGTTCCATTATGTTCCATTGTACGGGTCAAACCTTATCCCGAAGGTACGAGGTATTACAATATCTCCTATTAGGATCATTCATCCTCGAATGATGGGTGATGCTTCTCATAGTCGATCTTGCACGCCTTAAGGATATGGTTGTGTGAATTTTGGATTGAATGTGTACTGAACTAATGAACTATTATACTGAATAAATACTGAATGAATGAATGCTGGAACTGAATGAGTAAGCTGAATGAGTACTGAATTGACTGGATATCTAAGTACTGAACTGATATGAATATCTGAGTACAGAGCAGACATGAATGTATGAGTACTGAGATGACATGAGTTTTATAATATGAGATATGAATACTGGAAACATGAATGTTATAACATGATACAAAGTGTACGATTACCATCTCTGGTGATAATTGTAACTCGTAATCCACTAGGCCAACCCTTCGTATGATCATGTATGGTATGAATATACTTGGGGCTGATTTTCCCTTTCTTCTCAAATCACATGATGCATTTCATAGGCAAAACTTTAAGGAACAGGTAATCGTTAAGATGAAACTCTGAATCTCTGCGCCGCACATACGAAAAGTACTTTTGGAGACTTTTAGCCATTTTCAAACGCTCCTGAATTACTTTAACTTTTTCCATAGCTTGATAGACCAAGTCTGGTCCTAACAATTCTACTTCACCAACTTCAAACAATCTAATTGGTGATCTACACCTATACCCATACAAAGCTCCAAACGGTTCCATCTTGATATTAGAGTCATAACTGTTATAATAGGTAAATTCTATGAGAGGTAAGTGAACAAATCAATTACCTTTAAAATCAAGGACACATGCCCTCATCATATCCTCGAGGGTCTAAATGGTGCACTCTGCCTGGCCATCTGTCTGAGGATGAAAAGTTGTACTAAGGTTCACCCGTGATCCTAATCCCTTCTGAAAGGTGATGAAAGAAAGGCCACGAGCTTAAGCTCCCAATATGAGCCGAGAGGTGACTTGCAAGGAGTACCAAAGATTGCCGTCTATCGTACAGTGATATGCTTAATTTGGAATGAAATATGGAGTGAAGTTGAAGATTGGACGTGAATATCCAAGAAGGAACATGTTTATTTTTGGCTTTTATGTAGGTCTTGGCCGAGACCATTTTCTTTTAGCTTATTTTAATTCCTATCTTAACTACTAGCTCTCCTTAGGACTTGATTAGTATGTCATGTAATAACTACTAGCTCTCCTTAGGACATAATTAATATGTCATGTAATAGAGTAAAGTGAAAAGGCCAAGAACCATATAGAAGAAGAAGATTCCAAGGAGATAATTCATGAACTAACTAGTTCACGCACTTATCTACATGGATGACACAAAAGGCTGGCCTAAAAAACATGAAGGGTTGGTTTCCCATTCGTCCAAACCTACTTTCCAAAAAGGTAATTCATGAACTAGCTAGTTCATGTACTTATCTTCATGGAAGACACAAAAGGGTGGCCTAGAAAACATGAAGAGTTGGTCTTCTCCCTCCCCCCAAAAGGGCCGAACCCTTTCCCCCTTTCCCATTTGGCCGAAACTTTTCCCCTTTCCCATTGTGGTTGAATGGTTCATGTATTTTGTCTATCTAGTTGTCTTCTAGAAGGGTCTAAGTACTAGTATAAATAGTACATGTAGTTGATGTAAATAAATATGGAAGATTTATGAAAAATATTTGAGTTTTACTCATTTTGCTAAGTTATTCAACTTTTGTGTTGTTTATCTTAGTTGGTCATTTGTGGTCCTAACCTCGATCCTTTTATGGGTCAAACCCTTGTTGCAAGTCTAGTTAGAACTTCTGTGATCTAGATAAACCCAAGCTAAGGTTTCCCTCGGTGTAAGTCCAGTTGGGACTTTTGTGACCCAACCAAACCCAAACCAAGGGCTTATCCGGTTACTTGTCACAAGGTCTTTCAGCCTCCATCGCTTGCTTTATACCCGAGCTTGTACATAGCAGCCTCGGTCAAATCCTTGTCCAATTGGCCTACCTCACTTGGTTTTGATCCGAGCTTGTCCATAGCAATCTCATGTCCAATCCCTGTCCAAATTGCTCCTATCTCACTTGGTTTCGACCCGAGCTTATCCTTAGCAACCTCGTGTCCAATACTTGTTCAAACCACTTGATTCGTTTCACCACCATACACCACAACACTTCCCAAACACCCACCCCAAAGGACATTAACCGAAACCATCCTCAAATACCCGTACACCATCCACAAAACCAAACAGTCCGCAAATCCCTCCTTAATCGATAACCTCATTGTCCCGACCAGGTTCCGCCACCTTAACCCATCCAACCACCAAATACCGACCACCAACACAACCCTCAACTTGTATAGAACTACCCCAAAAAATGCCTTAACCGACAACCACCCATAACTACCCATCCAAGCCCCGCAACACCACACTGCTCGACAAAACCGTCCCACCCAACAACCCCCAACTGAGCCTATTTTCGTGTCAACCCGTGTCCACCAAAACTCCAACCAACATACCTTCACAAACCCCTATTTATATACATTAGTTTGGTATTAGAGTAAGGCATTCACGTCCATGCCTTGATGCTATGGAAAATATAAATGAAGAACTTCGGAGGACCATAAGTGATCTTATTACGGAACAATTGCAACCCTTGAGAAGAGAATTTACGAAGCGTGTCATGATTAATGATGCCGAGTCCGGGGAGGAGGTTGCACAAAACAACCCCAGACATGCAAGAAAAGATGTCCAAGAGGACCCGAGGCATGAAATGGAAGATGACGGAACCTTACGGTTTGATCTTCCAACCTTTGAAGAAAACATGGACCCGAAAGAGTTTTTTGAATGATTAAGAGCCATCGAGCGGATTTTCGAATACAAGCAATACAATGACCACAACTGTTTTAAGGTTTCTACATTGAAGTTGAAGGAATTCGCTTTCGTGTGGTATGAAAACCTCAAAACAAGCCGGAGGAGAAATGGGAAAACCAAGATTGACTCTTAGGAGAAACTAAAGAAACACTTGAAGAAAAATGTTCTTGCCAAGAGAGTATGAACATGATCTATACCTCAAGATGACCAAACTTCGTCAAGGAGTTCTTAAGATTAAGGAATATGTCTGAGAATTCGATAAAGTCACCATGCTTTGTGACTTAGAAGAAAAGGAGACACAAAAGATTGCACGATTCATTGGAGGCTTGAACATAGCAATCCAAGAGAGGGTTGAAGTGGCAACACAACGCCTTTGAAGATGTATGTCACTTAGCACTCAAGTTTGAAAGACAAAAAAAGAAAGGTACCCCAAAATCCTATGTAAAGCTCACCAATATTAAGGAAAAGGGCAATACCTCTTATTCTAACCCATTGTATAACCAAGAAGTTGTAGAGAAAGATAAAGGGAATAAAGTAGAGGTTACAAAATGGGTAGATAAAAGTAGAAAGAGGGTTTTTAAGTGTTAAGGATTAGGACACTTTGCAAATGAATGTCCTAACCCTCGGGTAATGACCATTGAAGAGTATGAAGAGTGTGCTGATTCCTTTGATATTGAGGAACCCAAAATTGAGGAGGCCCAAGAGGAAGATGTTGCTCTTGCGGAGGAGGGTGTAAGTTTGGTACTCCAACATGTGTTAAGTGTTCAACTTGAAGAACATGAGGAGACACAAAGAGAGCAAATATTTTACACTCGATGCAAAGTAAGCAATAAGGTATGTAATGTGATCATTGATGGAGGAAGGTGTGCCAATATGGCCTCCGTAGAAATGGTGGATCAATTAAAATTGCCTACCCACAACCATCCTAAGCCCTATGCTCTCCGATGGGTGAACAAAGACAATGGACTAGAGGTAGTAAAACAAGCTCTTGTTAACTTTCAGGTTGGTAAGTACGAACATAAAATATGGTGTGAAACCCTACCTATGGATGCTTGTCATATTTTTTGGGTAGACCATGGCAATTTGATAGGAAAACACAACATGATGGAGAGAGTAATACCTATTCTTTTTGAAAGAATAATAAGGAGATCCGATTGATGCCATTGTCACCTAGTGAGGTGAAGGAAATGAAGATCCAAAATGTCAAGAAATGCAAGGCTGAGGCCCTCTTACTTGATACCCGGAAGATAGAAAAAGTGTTAGAGAAGGGGAGACCTATATGTTCATCGGTGTGCGAGGAGGAGAAAAGTCTAGTGGGAGATGCGGTTGTAAATGCCGACTTGAAGGAACTCTTGGAAGATGTACTTCCGGATGATCCTGCACCCGGATTACCCTCAACCAAAGGTATTGAATGTACAATTGATGTTATCCCCGGGAGTTCATTACCTAATCATCCTGACTATAAATGCAATCCGGAGGAGACTAAGGAGTTGCAAGAATTACTATACGAAGGCTTTTTTCGAGAGAGACTTAGTCCATGTGCGGCACCCACCTTGTTGGCGCCAAAGAATGATGGAACTTGGCACACATACATTAATAGCCGACGGGTCAACAACATCACCGTGGTGTGGAAGTTCCCTATGCCGAGATTGAAAGATCTTTTGGATGGATGAGTGGAGCCAAGTTGTTATTTAAGATAGATTTGAGGAATGACTACCATCAAATGAATATCCGAGAGGGAGGTGAATGTAATATGGCTTTCAAGGCCAAGTATGGTTTGTACGAATGGCTCGTGTTGCCATTTGGATTGTGTAATACTCCAAGCTCTTTCATGAGATTCATGCACGAGGTTCTAAAACCATTCATGGGACACATAGCATCATCCGAGGGAATGCATGAGAATCCATCTAAGGTGAAAACAATCCGGAGTTAGCCCGAGCCTACGAATGTAAGTGAGGTAAAAGGTTTTCATGGTTTGACTTCTTTTTCTCATAGCTTCATTCGAGATTGTTGTCCTATTGCTGCCCTTATTCCGAACATTGAATAACTACTTGAGATGGAATGTGATGATGGAATTGGTACCATCTTAATTCAAGACAAGGGACCCATTGCTTTGTCTAGTGAAGGATTGGGTGGTACACGACTCGATTATTCTACTTACAGTAAGGAACTTGAGATGGTAGGACCTTTGGTCCAATGGGAACACTACTTAGAGCCTAAACCCTTTGTTTTTATGCAGATCCTTTATACAAGGAAAAACTTTCAGACGGATATGAAAGTTCAACGTTTCATCTTGGAGACTTGTCAATGTACTTAGATGGCGATAATTTGAGGGTAAATACTTTTAAACAAGAGGAGACTGATGAAAGAAAGGCCACGAGCTTAAGCTCTCAATATGAGTCGAGAGGTGACTTGCAAGGAGTGCCAAAGATTGTCGTCTATCATATGGTGATATGCTTAATTTGGAATAGAATATGGAGTGGAGTTGAAGATTGGACGTGAAGATCCAAGAAGGAACATATTTATTTTCAGCTTTTATATAGGTCTTGGCGGAGACCATTTTCTTTCAGCTTATTTTAATTCATAGCTTAACTACTAGCTCCCCTTAGGACATAATTAGTATGTCGTGTAATAACTACTAGATCTCCTTAGGATATAATTAACATGTCATGTAATAGCGTAAGGTGACAAGGACAAGAACCATCTATAAGAAGAAGATTCCAAGGAGATAATTCATGAACTAACTAGTTCATGCACTTATCTACATGGATGACACAAAAGGTTGGCCTAGAAAACATGAAGGGTTGGTGTCCCATTCGTCCGAACCTAGCTTCCAAAAAAGTGATTCATGAACTAGCTAGTTCATGTACTTATCTTCATGTATTACACAAAAAAGTGGCCTAGAAAACATGAAGAGTTGGTCTTCTCCCTTCCCCCAAAAAGGGCCGAACCCGTTCCCCCTTTCCCATTTGGCCGAAACCTTTCCCCTTTCCCATTGTGGTTGAATGGTTCATGTATTGTGTCTATCTAGTTGTCTTCTAGAAGGGTCTAAGTGCTAGTATAAATAGGACATGTAGTTGATGTAAATAGCTATGGAAGATTTATGAAAAATATTTGAGTTTTACTCATTTTTCTAAGTTATTCAACTTTTGTGTTGTTTATCTTAGTTGTTCCTTTTGTGGGCCATTGGTTATTTTGTGGTGCGAACCTCGATCCTTTTGTGTGTCAAACCCTTGGTTCAAGTTTAGTTAGAACTTTTGTGATCTAGATAAACCCAAGCTAAGGTTCCCCTCAGTGTAAGTCTAGTTGGGACTTTTGTGACCCAACTAAACCCAATCCAATGGCCTATCCAGTTACTTGTCACAAGGTCTTTCGGCCTCCCTCACTTGGTTTGTACTCGAGCTTGTCCATAGCAACCTCCTTCAAATCCTTGTCCAATTGGCCTACCTCACTTGGTTTCGACTCGAGCTTGTCCATAGCAACCTCATGTCCAATCTCTGTCCAAACTGCTCATATCTCACTTGGTTTCAACCTGAGCTTGTCCTTAGCAACCTCGTGTACAATACTTGTTCATAACACTTGATTCTTAACACCACCATACACCGCAACACTTCCCAAACAGCCACCCTAAAGGACATTAACCGACACCATCCTCAAATACCTGTACACCCTCATCACTAAGAACATGGAAATCGTCTTAGTAGCAAGACGGAGTGAAGCATCTTCTTGAGCTTGGAAAGGAGTTCATGGTGCAATCTTTCTTGGCTGATTTAAGGTAAAATATTGATGTTCTTAATGATCTCTAGCTTCTCAAAGCTTAGTTGGGGTAGTTGATGTAGATAACTTGTGGTAGTTAAGCTAGAACTCCATGAAAGAATTTCTTTGAGTCTTGGTTAGTTCTTGAGTAAACTTGGAGATGATCATAGCTTGGAGTGGAAAGACGTGGTGTTAGAAGTTATGAATTATGTATGGTGATCTTGTGGTGGTGGTTGTTGTTGTTGTTGCTATTCATATTGTGTTCCCTTTTAATTGAGAGAAGGACTCGTTTGAGAAAGAGGTGATGGCATGGTTGGTAGCCATGAGCACCATACCTAGAGAAGTATGCACACTAAATGATCATATAATTATTCCAATGAATCGATTCATAGTTTTTTTTATCTTAGCTTGATCTAAAACCTCTATTGTATAGATAATCACTCGTAAGGCATCCTGGGGTCCGTGAGATGTTTTTAACTAAGCGACGTAGGTATGTAAGGCCATCCCCTTCTTTCAATAGCATAAAATCCAAAGTGTTTATCATTTTCAAAAGAAAATGCCCAAAGCTTTATTCTATTCGCATATCGTTTATCCCTTGTCGGAAATAACTCTCTTATTATTATTGTATTCCATACTTCCAGTTTGTTGGTTACTCATCCAATGTATCATAGACCTCCGAGAAAGAGTATTCCAAAGAGTTAGTCTTTAAGTCGACCAAAAGTCATTCCATAGTAAAGTCGAAGAGTTCTGAGTTCCAAAAGAGGTCGCAAGTGCCATTATTATTACATATAGATATATACAATTCATACCATCAATGCGAATTGCTGATGGACAATTGTACATGTACATTATACACCCCGGGCTATAACCGGAGGGCATGCCCTTATATATTCATCCATACATACACTTTAGAGCATTACCTAGGGCAGTGACATATTACACACCTCGGGCTATAAGATGAGGGGATATTACATAATAAGGCATATAGACAGAGGGTTTAATACATATCTAGAGTTTCATTATTCACCCTACGTGGCACACAGGTATACATAGTATCAGATTGCGTTTATGCTCTTCTTTATAGTTTATACTTTCATATTGCTATTCATTCTTTACATACTAGTACATTTCTTTTGTACTAACATCCCTTTTGCCATGGGTGCTGTGTGTTTATGCCGTAGGTTCTAATAGGGGCCCTGATAAACCACCTCTGTAGGAGCTGTCGAGTTCCAGCCAGCAATGGATAGGTTTCATCCTTTCGGAGCTTCCTTGGTCAGGTGTTGAGTATGTCATCTATAGATATGTATGTTTTGGGTAAGCTGGGGCGCTATCCCTACCATATAATAGTACAAGTACTCGTACAGTCTCATAGACTTGTCTGTCTTGTATAGTTATGATATATGGCCTTGTCGGCCATGTTGTCTTTTGTTAACTTGTGTTGCGACCTTGTCGGTCTAGTTTATATGAATATGTTGGGTTGATCCCTCTTTGGTACCCTCAGAGGTTGTATTACATATTGTCTTACATATTGTGGCCTTGTCGGTCCTCCCATAGTGTTGTGATTTGGATTAAATCCTAGTACATTCTTGTTGGCCGAAAATTCTACTCGTACACAAGCCTGGTTATCAGAGTGGTATACTCGGGCTAGTATGACACTGGCTTTCGGCCATACCCCTTTAGTTTGTGGTATGATAGATGGATTGGTTATTACTGTACTATGTGATTCTAGACTTTCATACCAAGACAGTCACTCTAGCGATGTCTGGTTTTCTGAGGTTAGAGTGGAGGGGCGCTCCCAGCTTGCTGCTAAGAAGATAATTTCTTTCATCCAGGCTAGAAAGTTGGTGCACAAGGGTTGTCTAGCATACGTTGCTCATATTCGAAATACAAGTGTGGAGACTTCTTCCCTTGAGTCAGTTCTGGTAGTTAGAAAGTTTTCCGAGGTCTTTCCGTCAGATTTGCTGGGTATGTCGCCAGCCAAAAATTTTGATTTCTTTATCAATCTAGAGCCGGGTACTCAACCCATTTCTATTCCTCCATATTGTACGGCTTTGGCAGAGTTGAAAGAGTTGAAGGAGCAACTTTAGGATTTATTGGGTAAGGGATTCATTCGACCTAGTGTGTCTCCATAGGGTGCTCATGTGTTGTTTGTGAAGAAGAAGAAAGATGGAACCATGCATATGTCTTTGATTATAGGCAGTTGAATAAGTTCCCCATTAGAAACAAGTATTTGATTCCTTGTATTGATGATCTATTCGACCAGCTTCAGGGTGCTTTGATATTTTTGAAGATTGATTTGAGGTTCGGGTATCATCAGTTGAAGATTCAGGCCAAGGATGTTCCCAAGACAGCTTTCCAGACTCGTTATGGTCATTATGAGTTCTTGGTGATGTCCTTTGGGCTTAATAATGCCCCTGCAGTGTTCATGGATTTGATGAATGCGATATTCAAGCCGTATTTGGATTATTTTATGATAGTATTCATTGATGACATCTTGATCTATTCAAAGTTAGGAGGACTACGAGAAGAACTTTAGAGTGGTTCTTGGAATATTGAAAGAGATGAAGTTGTATGCTAAATTCTTGAAGTGTGAGTTCTGGCTCTGTTTTGTAGATTCTTAGGACACGTGATGTCCAAGGTGGTATTATGGTTGATCCAAAGATGATAGATGTAGCCAGGCCTAGACCTACTTTGGTGATAGAGATTCAAAGATTTGTGGGTCTTGCTAGCTACTATCGATGGTTCGTCAAGGGATTTTATTTTATTGCTTCTCATTTGACGCACTTGAATAAGAAGGAGGTGCCTTTCCAGTGGTCTGATAAGTGTGAGGAGATCTTTCAAAAGCTCAAGTCGCTTTTGACCGATGGAGGAAAGGATTTTACTGTGTAATGTGATGCTTCGAGGATTGGGTTACGCTGTGTGTTGATGCAGGAGAGTAAGGTTATAGCTTATGTAATGAGGCAGTTGAAGGTGCACGAGAAGAATTACCATTTGGCGGCGATTGTTTTTGCTTTGAAAATTTGGAGGCATTACCTTTATGGAGTTCATTGCGAGGTGTATACCGATCATCGCAGTGTTCAATATGTATTCAATCAGAGATATTTGAATTCTAGGCAGCATCGGTGTATGGAGTTGCTATAGGACTATGATATGATGATTTTGTACCATCCAGACATGACCAATGTCGTGGCGGATACCTTAAGCCGAAAGGCAGCCAGTATGGGAAGTTTATCTCGCTTGATTATTTCTGAGCGTCCCTTAGCATTGGAGGTTCAATCCTTAGCCAGTCATTTCGTGATGCTTGATATTTCGAATCTGGGTAGGAATTTGGCTTGTGTTGAGGCGATATCGTCTCTTTTGGAGTAGATTCGGACCCACCAGTATGATGATGAGAAGTTGTGCAAAATCAGAGATAATGTGATAAATTGTGAAGCCAAGGAGGCTGTGATTAATGGTGAAGGCGTTCTGAGGAACAAGGGTAGAGTGTGTGTTCCTAAAATTGGTGATTTGATGAAAGTTATTATGGAGGAGGCCCATAGCTCTAGATATTCGATTCATCTAGGTGCTACTAAGATGTACAGTGACTTGAAGCGACACTATTGGTGGGGCAGGATAAAGACAGACATTGTTGAGTTTGTGTCTTTGTGTCAAAATTGTCAGCAGGTCAAGTATGAGCACTAGTGACCAAGTGGTTTTGTCACACCCCAGCTTCGGAGAGGGGGGGGGGGAGGGGGTGGCCGACACCCAACGCTTGAACATCCCAACCATACCACCTGTATATCATTTCCTAATTGAAAATAGTCTGGGCCGACAAGACCTTAGGATAACAGCCACAAGGGGGAAAATTAAATGTGACGACCTGATAAAATGACAGCATAACCAATATGTGGATATATAACAAAGCCGACAAGGCCATAATTAATATCAGAAAGTCGATAATGCCAAACCATTATGCCAACCGATTGAAAAGAGGCCAACAAGGCCATACAAAATGACAAATACATAAACCACTAGTCTACAAGCCTCTAAGTGTAGTGTAATATAACATCAGGTTGGGAAAGGTGTACGCGCCCATTTTTCGACCTCGCTCGGGTCAAAGCGGAGCGCGGACGTGTCCGGGTGATTCCTGGGTAAAGGATTGAGGAGTCGCCACCTAATTATTTTTTACGGTGAATTAGGACACCTAAATATTTAAACTAAGTGCTGCAATGTAACTCCAATTTTAAGGTCTGCGAAACTAGTGAGATTCTAGGTAAGGGTTCTTTATTATCCTAAAGGGAAGGGGTTAGGCATCCTTTAAGATCCGCTAACTTGCGGTTATCCGGTAAAACTCAGGTTAATTATTATTAGAAAAAATGCGTGTTTGAAGCATGAAGTTTAAAAGATGTTTGTTAATAATTAATAAAAAGGGATGCATTTTAAAAGATAGATGAATGTAGAGATTTTTCAAATATGCATTTATATGATATCTAAAGAGAAATACATATAGAGTTGAAAAATATGTATTTTGACAATTGATAGTAAAAACAATTTATTTATAATGCCAAAGAAGTAAAATTTTGAGAAATCAATGAATTGTAAACTGACAAAAGATAAACTTATTCAAGATGATTAATAAAGTAAAATAAAAGATGACAAAAGTTATTTTGAAAATCTTGAATTCGCGTGACGAGCCTAAAATAAATAAACTAGCGAAGGATTTCTAAGTTTGCGAGCCTACAAATAAGCTAGCGACGGGTTTCAAATCTTAAACTAACCTATGAATAAATCCTAAGTTTGCCTATTCTAAGCATTTCAATAATTACATAAGTGCGATAAATAATATTACAATACAAAGCGAAATAAAAGCTGAATTAAAGAAAGAAATAACAATAAATAAACTCCGAGGAATATTTGTCGTTATTTACTTTAATCCCTGCAAGCTGTCAAGAACAAACTGTTAGAAACATTTAAATACAAATAACTTCATATCCGTATTCAAAACAGTGAATGTTTTGATCGCGGAGAACTCGAACTTAAATTTTGAAAAGAACATTCCAATCCCGGCGTGGCTGCAAACATATGACTAATGTAGTTTATTTTGATTGCCTCGCCTACTAAACGTGTTGGTCTCTCGGGTGGAATAAAAAGATCACTATAATCACGTCGTAGGCTGCGAATATATAATTCACCTCGCCTACTAAACATGTTGATCTCGGATAAAAGGTTTAAGTCTTCATCCTTGCCCGAAGTTATATTTCCGTCTTTGCAACTGTGTAGGCCTCAAAATCGACGGGTATTTTTCATCGGCCATGTAGTATCGTGTTCAAATCGGTAAAAATGAAACAAGAATGATGGCGGTAGCGATATGAAGAAGAAAAGCAGTTTCAAAAAATGACGCGATGTCTAGTTTAAAACAAGAAACAATTAGAACAAATATTTGAATGTCAAACGATGAACTGAAATAGAAAGCAATGTTTGAAAAATCACGGTGTTCGATTTAAAACAAGATAAAAATGATAAAGCAATGAAACATGATGTCGAAATGGGAGCAAGCGAAACCGAAAAACAATGAAACGAATAACAATGGCAGCCCGATGCGATAGCGATAGCGATGCTTGATAGCGATAGCGATGCGATAGCGATAGCGATAGCGATGGCGATAGCGGTGATGGCGATAGCGGTGGCTGATAGCGATAGCGATAGTGGTAGCGATGGCGATGCGATAGCGATAGCGATAGCTTGATGGCGATGGCGGGGAAGCGATAAGTAGAAAATAGTTTCCGAGATGACGCGGTGTTTTAGTTTAAAAGTAGTAAAAACGAGAAAAGCAGACGCAGATTTATTCAAACAAGAAAAAGCGAATACTGAAACCGAGAAGCGTCTCAGAAGATGGACGCAATATTGGTTTGAATCAATAAAACAACAAAGAGAATGCGGTATTAATTCAATCAATAACATAATAATAATGCCAAAGAAACAGGCAAGAGTGATTTAAAATACCCACCCGAAGTTAAATTGAAATATTCAAATCGGTCGCCCGACTGGTCGTTGATTCAAAACCCAAAATCGATTTCAAAGACCAATTTCAGATAACCAAGAACGAGAATATGAAATGCAAGAATTACGAAAATGTTGCCTAAATCGGTCGACCCGACCGTCGATCTGACCGGATCAATGATCCAAACTTGAATCGATTTCAAACCAAATTGAGATAACCAATAACAAGAATATGAAATGCAAGGATTACGAAAAATATTACCCAAACCGTCGATCTGACCGTCGATGTTCCGACCGAATTGGAGTTTCAACGCGGAATCAAACAATTTCGTCAATTTGAGATAACCAAAGATAACAACAAAGAAGAATGTAGGAAAATTGAAAATCTAAACCGGTCGATCTGACCGGTCGTTGACCCGACCCGAATTGTGTGTTCAACCCAAGTCAAATAATTTCATCAATTTCAGATAACCAATGATAACAAACAAAGAATGTAAGAAAATTGGAAAAATCTAAACCGGTCGACTGAGTCGATGTTGACCCGACCAAATCGGTGATCCGAAACAAATCTTACACCAAATTCGGATAACCAACATACATAAACATGAAAATGCAAGAATTACGAAAATGTTACCCGGCAAGTCGACCGGTCGGTCGACTGACCAAAATCGATGAAAAATCGAGAGAAATTACAGGGGATGACAAACCTTTTCGGACTTGATTCTTGGAACAACAACGAAGCCAAATACTCTCAACTCAAGAACACAACAAAATAACTATGTATATATTGAATAAACTTCCGAAAATCCTTTTTTTCTCTCTGAAAAATCCCCCTTTAAGTGAAGAACAACATGGGTATTTATAGGTGGGTTCCCTAAAAACGAGTTTGAATTCGAATTAAAGGTAAAGAAAATCGCGGATTGAGGGGCATGGGTCGCGGGTTTTAGGGGTGTCGGCGTAACAGAGGGGTTGGTGGAGGCAGAGGGTTGGTGGTGGTGTCGGGTGAGGTGACCGCGGCGATGGGTCGCCGGTATGGGGTGTGGGTCGTGGCGATTTTGGGAGATAGGGTTCGTTTCCTTTTTTTTTTTTTGTTTTTCCATTTTTGTTGGGTTTGGGGTTTAAAAATGGGGAATGGAATTGGGAATTTGGAGTCGGTTCGGGTTTGGGGCCGACGGGTGGGCTTTGGTGGATTGTGGGAATTGGGCTTGGGAAGGGGAGAATGATGTGGTGGGGTCAGTCAGGTTGGGCGGCGATTGGGGATTTGATTGGGGGAGTTTGGGCTTGTTTTGTTTGGGTAGAATTTGTTTTGGGTTTGGGTATAAGGGAATTTAATTTGGGGATTGGGCTTTGGACGAAAAATGGGTTTTAATTTAGGTTGGGTAGAAATTGTATTGGGTTAGGAATTGAAAAATATAAAAGGGGTTTAATATTAAAAGATATTATATATATATATATATTTTGTAAAAGATGTGAATTATTTAAAATAACATAACGACGTGATAATAATAAAAAATATAATATTTGCGAAATGCTTAATGCTTAAAAAAAAAGGAAATGCGATGCAATTTTGCGAGAATAAAATAACATAGAATATTATGGATAAAACTTATGATTGGGATAAAAATGCAAATGATATAAAATATGCGAATAATAATAATAATACGAAGATACACACATATATGCCTATATTTTAAAATTATTTTAAAAGTGTCAAAATATAAAAAATTACGAATAAAATCATAAAAGATGGGACAAAATTGGGTGTCAACAGATGCCCCTCTTTGGACGGAGACGATGAAAGAGTTTTTGGCCAAAGAAGTTGACTGAGTAGCCAATTTTGTCCCGATCATCGGGACTGCATGGTAAGAAATAGAATCCCCGGGGGGAAATGAAGTTGCAAAAAGATGGTGCACATTCAAGAAACAATGCCCCAGTGTCGACCTAGGATGACACTGGTCGCAGATGTGAGAAACTAATGGGAAAGAGAGGATCGACGTTCGAAGTAGGTCGTTGACCAAATTGCCTCGGTTCGTCGTAAGAGATAGTCTCACGCTGTGATGAAGTTCCTGCAAACTAAAGCTTAAGATATAATTAGTGTATAACTGCTGAGAAAATATTGTAGAGAAAATAACTTGGAAATACCCGCATTAGGAGGTGGGCGCCTGACTGAAATTAAAAATACCCTCATTATAAGGTGGGCGCCTGACTGAAATTAAAATACCCGCATTATAAGGTGGGCGCCTGAAATGACGTCGTTGTATTGACGTGTTGTGTTGAAGACGTCGTTGTAATGTTGTTGACGTCGTTGTAAAAAAAAAAGACAGTTGTTGTGCTGCATGTAACGTCGAGGACGTTGTTGTAATCTTTGTTTTCTTTGTAAAAGATAATTGTTGTGTTGCATGTAACGTCGAGGACGTTGTTGTAATCTTTGTTTCTTTGTAAAGATAATTGTTGTCTTTGAAGACGTCGTTGTAATCTTTGTTGACGTCGTTGTAATATCGTAAAAATAAATGTTGTGCGTAAGACGTCGTTGTAATCGCTGTAGCGCCATTGTAATCTTGTAAAAATAAATGTTGTCTTTGAAAGACGTCGTTGTAATCTTGTTAGCGCCATTGTAATCTTTGTAAAAATAAATGTTGTGCGTAAGACGCCGTTGCATAGGCGTGTTGTTGATGACATCATTGTAATGTTGTTGATGTCGTTGTAATCGTAAAAATAAATGTTGTGCGTAAGACGCCGTTGCATAGGCGTGTTGTTGATGACATCATTGTAATGTTGTTGATGTCGTTGTAATCTTTGTAAAAATAAATGTTGTGCGTAAGACGCCGTTGCATAGGCGTGTTGTTGATGACATCATTGTAATGTTGTTGATGTCGTTGTAATGTCAGAAAATAAATGTTGTGCGTAAGACGCCGTTGCATAGGCGTGTTGTTGATGACATCATTGTAATGTTGTTGATGTCGTTGTAATCTTTGTAAAAATAAATGTTGTGCAGAAGACGCCGTTGCATAGGCGTGTTGTTGATGACATCATTGTAATGTTGTTGATGTCGTTGTAATGCTGTAAAAATAAATGTTGTGCAGAAGACGCCGTTGCATAGGCGTGTTGTTGATGACATCATTGTAATGTTGTTGATGTCGTTGTAATGCTGTAAAAATAAATGTTGTGCAGAAGACGTCGTTGTAATGCTGTTGACGTCATTGTAATGCTGTAAAAATAAATGTTGTGCAGAAGACGCCGTTGCATAGGCGTGTTGTTGATGACATCATTGTAATGTTGTTGATGTCGTTGTAATGCTGTAAAAATAAATGTTGTGCAGAAGACGCCGTTGCATAGGCGTGTTTTTGATGACGCCGTTGTATGGGCGCGTTGCTGATGACATCATTGTAATGCCGTTGATGTCGTTGTAAGAATGTAAAAGATGATTGTTTTGCAGAAGACGCCATTGCGTAGGCGTGTTGTTGATGACATCATTGTAATGTTGTTGATGTCGTTGTAAAGCTGTAAAAATGATTGCCGTGCTGCCATAACGTCGATGACGTTATTGTAATGTTGTCCTGTTGTAAGAGATGTAAGTGACGTCCTTGCCGTCAGCTTGCTGTAATAGGGCTCCACGTTGTGCTGAATCTTCTGCCGATCCAAACTCATGTGAATTGAAATGTCGTCCTGGCACGGGCGAAAATGTGATGCGACGTCTTTGCCGTCGGGTTTGCCTTGTTGTGGTTCTTTGTGATCCGAAATAACATCTCTGTGCAGACATAATAGTCGGGACCCTGTAGGTCAAGATGATGTCTTCGTATAAATGCCGAACAAGAACGTAATCCTTGTAGTGGGTTGTAGTGCCGAAATTCTTTAGGGGAATTGATCATAACTGATGTGGCTTCCCTGCTTTTTCAACTCAAGAACACGTACTCAAAGAAAATTTGTGAGTTTGGGGAGGGGCGGTTGATTCGCGTTGACTTTGTAGCTTTGGCTCTTGATGGCTGCATGTCCTGCTGATTCGGACCTGTAGCTCCTGTCTGGTTCCCAGTCTTGGCTAACCGTTAATGAAAACATTTGTTGAAAATAAGTTGTTTATAAGAAACTATGCTTATCATTAAAAAGTTCTTGTCGAACTCTAATGAAAAAAAAAAAAAAAAAAAAAAATATTTGTTGAAAATGATTTGCTTATAAGAAAGTAGGCATATATGTAAAATATCTTGTCAAACTCTAATGAAAATATTTGTTGAAAATAAACTGTGTATAAGAAAGTATGCATATTAGTAATAAAAATCTTGTCAAATTTTAATGAAAATATTTGGTGGAAATAAATCGCTTATAATAAAGTGGGCATATATGTAAAAAGTTCTGTCGAACTCTAATGAAAATATTTGTTATAAATAAATTGCTTATAAGAGAGTATGCATATATGTAAATATCCGTCGAGCAGTGACATGCGGTGAAACAGAGCAAACGCCTTATCCAAAATCCTCTTAGGCTGAAGACTTAGTTTGCCGATGCTTTTCCAGGTTTATCGGCGTCCTCTGGTAGTGATCCCTTAAAAATGCCCCAGTTTCCGATATGTGAGAATGACGATCTTTTGAACGGACTTGTGTAGATTTCTTGCCTGCCCTATCAGGGTGATCAGATGGGTGCAAAATGCCTTTTGTGAGATAAAGGAGAAAATATTTCCTAATGGTGGGACCGAAGCCGATTTAGGCCGCCTACGTATCCCCATGAGGGAATCAGGTCATGACGTAGTTCATTACAAGTAAAGAGGGTTGTAAGGATTTTCCTAAAGATGGGACCGAAGCCGATGTGGCCGCCTACGTATCCCGCCGAGGGAATCAGGTCATGACGTAGTTCAGGTCTTTCTTTGGCTTCATCCTGGTGTAGGGATATGCGTTTTGACACCAATTTCCCCGGTTAAAAATCTTTGGCCATTCTATTCCGATAAAGTTGCCCCGGACAAACTGTGTTCATCAGCCTGTACATGATTTTGTATCCACTTGGCTGCGGAAGATATATCATTGCCCCAGTAGAAGTCCAGATTGTAGTGCAGTTGCCTAAGAGTACAAATGGCAAACGTCCGTGCCGATGCTTGTAACTTATCAACCATCCTGATGTTTCATCCAAATCTGGCTTTGACTTATTCCAAAAAAATGCCCCAATTCTTCCGCTTGTGAATCTTCCTTATATTCTTCGAAGCCTTGCTTGTTTGGGACCTTGTTTGCTTGTTTCATTATATGTCACATACTGCCGACAACTTAGTTTGCATGATGAAAAAAAGAAAAGAGAATTTTTGAACAAAACATATTTTATAATAGCAAAAGCAATGCAGATTTGTCATTTTAAGCTTTCAAAAGGTAGAGGCAAAACACATTAAATGCATATATGTGATTCAGGCCTCAATTTGAATCGCATTGTTTCATTAAATATTAATGCAGTTAACTAGTTTCTGGGAGAAACAAAGCCGGGGCACAAGTCCAATTTCCCAAATCATCTTCTTGAGTCTTTAGCGTAATCCTCAAAAATCACACTGCATCCTGCTTCTTCTTCAGTAATGAAAAGACTTTTGAATCCCTCAACGAGGTTGGCTGCATTGTCCTCCTTTGATTCCTGAGTGATGCATGCTCTGACGAATGACTGACTCAGAGGTGGAACAGGCTTTGGCAAAGGAACATCTCTCTTTCTTCGGAGATTGGTTGATAAGACTTTTCCAAGAAAAGATGGTGCCATGGCCCGCGGCTTTGGAGGAAGTACTTCTACTCCGAACGGTGCCCTCACTTGGACTGTAATCACAGGGGTGATAAAGGCTGATGACTTAACCTTTTCCTTTCTGCGGGTGGCACAATAGTCCCTTCCAAGTTGTGTTCTTTATCAACAGGTAATCATATTCACATTTGCATCGTCATGATCCGGCAAAGAGTTATTGTTTTCATTAGAGGCGAGTCCTTTCGGTCGGATAACTCCTTCTTTGATTAATGCCTCGATTACGTCTCGAGGGCATAGCAATTTTGAGTGTCGTGTCCAGGATTCCCGAGTGGTATGCACAACGCTTAGTCTCATCATGCCATTTAGGAACAGGATTGGGGATATTTCCTTGGATAGGTGGAGTATTCTGCGGTTCTCGATCGTTCATACAACCTGGGCTCGAGGTTCGGCTAAAGGTGTATAGGTTTTAGCCGCTTTCTTCGTGTTTTGTGGGGTGCAGGTGCGTTTGGTAGATAGACTCGTGATCGAGGTAAGTATGCGGGCTGATATTGCGAGGGATTTGGATAGACAGTGCTCGAGGCAAAGCTATATATTGGCCGGGTATGGTAGGCAGGGTAGGGACAGGTGGGTATTGATAGTAAGGTTGAGGGCTATGGGCATATGGGCTATAATAGGAAAGTCGAGGATTTTGGGCATTTTGATTGTAGTAGGGAGGTGGGGTGATGACCTTTGGTAATTTGACATTTGATTTGGCCTATGTTTACGGACCGTCATGACAGGCGACACTCAGTCCCTCTTCTTCTTTATTATTCCCCAAATGAGTCCGATTGGATTGCCTCACTCGTTGCTTGCAACGCTGCCAAGGTTGGAAGTCTCCCAGTTTTGATACCTTCTGCTATGAAAGCTCCCATCCTTACGACTTCAGAGAAACTTCGCCCTATGACGCTCATCATTCTTTCACAGTATGTCGCATGTTTCAAAGATTGTACAAAGAGAGTGGCCATTTCAGTTCCCGTTATCGGGGTTGAACTTTCTTTATACGCCCTCCACTTCATGGCATATTCTCTGAAGGTCTCTGTGGACTTTTTCTCCAACTTCATCAAATAAAATCTATCCAAAACTGTGTCGGTGTTAAATCTGAACCTATCCACGAAATCCTGTGCTATTGTGCCCCAGTCATGCCATTTTCGCGGGTCCTGGCTTGTGTACCAGTCTAGTGCTTCTCCTGTCAAACTTCTTATGAACAACTTCATTATGATGGCCTGATTTTTACCTACCCCAATCAGTTTGTCGCAGTACGATCTCAAATGAGAGTAAGGATTTCCTTTCCCATCAAACAAGTCAAATTTTGGCATTTTATATCCGGCTTCCAATTCAATGTCGGGATGCATGCACAAATCTTCATACTCGAGTCCTTCATGCCCCTTGCTGGTTTGGATATTCTTGAATGCTTCTTTCAGGCTATGAATCTCTCTCGCCACACTTTCACCGGTTCTGATCCTCACCTGCCTGTCCATTTCTTCACACTGGCCAATTTCCTGAAGAGTCATGTTTGGTATTGTGGTTGTAAAAGGTTGAGCTTCCGTTGCATATACTGGTGGCACGTGCTGTTCGTTGGGATCAGCGACGTGTGTCATCAATATGTGTTGGCACGCTTGGTGATTTTGCATGGAAGAGGTGTTTTGGATGAGTGGGTTAATTTGGGTATGTGGAGTTGCAGGTCATTTTGTAGCGGGCTTTGTTGTGGACTAGCTTGCGGGTTAGTGCGTTGTGGATCGGTTTTGTTTAGTGGCGAAATTTTCGGGAGGTTTTGGGGAAATGGCGATTCAGGAGATGAAAAAGTTTGCGGGGCAGTTGTATTCGTCCCTTGTTCAGGGAGTGGGGTATTGGCGCTAATGGACAGGTTGGTGAGATTTTGGAGCCGCTCTATCTCAGTCTGCATGGCTGCCATCTGTTGTAACAGTTGGGCGATGTATTTTTCTTGGACAGTAGTATTTCTATTTTCGGAAGTCTCTGGTTCATCTCCGGAAAGAGTGATAAGTTCCAGGCCAGTCTGTTCGGATGCATCTAAATCAGTCATTTTGCTGAAGGATTGTGCCTTTGACCTCGTGAAGTAGGGATGATCCGCCATTTTTAGTCAACGCAAATCAACCTTTGGGAAGAATAATTTAGGAAAAATAAACCTTCTAAAAAATGAAGAAAACCAAGTTAGTACAAGGCGAGTAATTATTGCTTTAAATAATATGCACATAGTGAAAAAGCAGGAGAAAACAACAAAATGATTGTAAGGCAATTAAATGCGCATCCTAATATGCATGGGGCCTCCCTTATGCCGGAGGTGGGCCTAAACGCCAGATATGCGGGATTACGACAGATTTGATCCAAGCTGCTAAACTGCAATGCTTTGTCGGAAATGAGACAAAATGAATGTATATTTTCCAATTTCAGCATGTCATGATTAGTCTTGGATTAGTCTATCCTTATCACGCTACACATAATATGATGATTGGTCGTTGGGTTGTGAGACCCGTAGATATCTTTGGCGGATTTCTTAATTGTGGAGTCGATACCAAGGATCGACCCACCTAAGGTGTATGCATGCATGACTTGAAATAAAGGGTGGTATAGCTCTATCTTAAAATTTTCTAAGATTTGGCTGACTAGACACAAGGTTCCCGAGCGGACTACTCGAGTGAGAAGGCTACGCGGCCACCAGATGGTCCGGTCACTCCGCGCATACGCCAACTCTCCTAAATTTTGGTAGATTGAAAGAAATTTGCGGGTGCGCAAAACACACCTCGCGTGTAGTGTGTGATAGTGTCAATTTTCCAGAGTGGAAGAAATATGAGCGAAATGCCAATTTAAGATAAGCAGTAAAAAATATGGAAATTAAAGCAGTTATGCATGCAAAAATTTCACAAAGGAAACAAATCAAAGCATTACATCAAACAAAGAGTGAAAGTAAAACACAATTATAATTAACCTGAATTTGCTATGGTTAGGAACCTGAAAATTCCCCAGCGGAGTCGCCATGTCAGACGCCCATTTTTCGACCTCGCCGGGTCAAAGCGGGCGCGGGACGTGTCCGGGTGATTCTGGGTAAAGGATTGAGGAGTCGCCACCTAATTATTTTTTACGGTGAATTAGGACACCTAAATATTTAAACTAAGTGCTGCAATGTAACTCCAATTTTAAGGTCTGAAACTAGTGAGATTCTAGGTAAGGGTTCTTTATTATCCTAAAGGGAAGGGGTTAGGCATCCTTTAAGATCCGCTAACTTATGGTTATCCCAGTAAAACTCAGGTTAATTATAATTAGAAAAATGCGTGTTTGAAGCATGAAGTTTAAAAGATGTTTGTTAATAATTAATAAAAAGGGGATGCATTTTAAAAGATAGATGAATGTAGAGATTTTTCAAATATGCATTTATATGATATCTAAAGAGAAATACATATAGAGTTGAAAAATATGTATTTTGACAATTGATAGTAAAAACAATTTATTTATAATGCCAAAGAAGTAAAATTTTGAGAAATCAATGAATTGTAAACTGACAAAAGATAAACTTATTCAGTATGATTAATAAAGTAAAATAAAAGATGACAAAAGTTATTTTGAAAATCTTGAATTCGCGTGACGAGCCTAAAATAAATAAACTAGCGAAGGATTTCTAAGTTTGCGAGCCTACAAATAAGCTAGCGACGGGTTTCAAATCTTAAACTAACCTATGAATAAATCCTAAGTTTGCCTATTCTAAGCATTTCAATAATTACATAAGTGCGATAAATAATATTACAATACAAAGCGAAATAAAAGCTGAATTAAAGAAAGAAATAACAATAAATAAACTCCGAGGAATATTTGTCGTTATTTACTTTAATCCCTGCAAGCTGTCAAGAACAAACAGTTAGAAACATTTAAATACAAATAACTTCATATCCGTATTCAAAACAGTGAATGTTTTGATCGCGGAGGGCTCAGACTTAAATTTTGAAAAGAACATTCCAATCACGTCGTGGCTGCAAACATATGACTAATGTAGTTTATTTTGATTGCCTCGCCTACTAAACGTGTTGGTCTCTCGGGTGGAATAAAAAAGATCACTATAATCACGTCGTGGTCGCTGAATATATAATTCACCTCGCCTACTAAACATGTTGATCTCGGATAAAGGTTTAAGTCTTCATCCTTGCCCGAAGTTATATTTCCGTCTTTGCAATGTGTAGGCCTCAAAATCGACGGGTATTTTTCATCGGCGATGTAGTATCGTGGTTCAAATCAAGAAAAATGAAACAGAATAAAGATGGCGGTAGCGAATGTAAGAAGAAAACAGTTTCCAAAAAATGACGCGATGTCTAGTTTAAAACAAGAAACAAGAGAACAAATATTTGAATCTGAAACAAAGGAATGGCGAAATAGAAAGCAATGTTTGAAAAATCACGGTGTTCGATTTAAAGCAAGAAAAATGATAAAGCGATGCTTGATGTCTGAAATGGGGAGCAAAGCTGAAACCGAAAAACAATGAAACAAGAATAACAAAGAGAGCGATGCAGCTTGATAGCGGTAGCGATAGCGATGCAGCGATGAGCGGTAGCGATAGCGGTAGCTTGATGGCGGTAGCGATGGCGATAGCGATAGCGATAGTGGTAGCGATAGCGATAGCGAGCGTGAGCGATGAGCGATAGCGATGGCGTGAAAGCGATGAAGTAGAAAATAGTTTCGAGATGACGCGGTGTTTTAGTTTAAAAGTAGTAAAACAAGAAAAACAGACGCAGATTTATTCAAACAAGAAAAGCGATGAATACGAAACCGAGAAGCGTCTCGAAGATGGACGCAATATTGGTTTGAATCAATAAAACAACAAAGAGAATGCGGTATTAATTCAATCAATAACATAATAATAATGCCAAAGAAACAGACAAGAGTGATTTAAAATACCCGACCCGAGTTCAAATTCGAAATATTCAAATCGGTCGCCTGACTGGTCGTTGATTCAAACCCAAAATCGATTTCAAAGACCAATTTCAGATAACCAAGAACGAGAATATGAAATGCAAGAATTACGAAAATGTTGCCCAAACCGGTCGACTGACCGTCGATGATCTGACCGGATCAATGATCCAAACTTGAATCGATTTCAAACCAAATTCAGATAACCAATAACAAGAATATGAAATGCAAGGATTAGAAAAATATTACCCAAACCGTCGACTGACCGTCGATGACCGACCGAATTGGAGTTTCAACGGAATCAAACAATTTCGTCAATTTCAGATAACCAAAGATAACAACAAAGAAGAATGTAGGAAAATTGAAAAAATCTAAACCGTCGACCTGACCGTCGATGACCGACCCGAATTGTGTGTTCAACCCAAGTCAAATAATTTCATCAATTTCAGATAACCAATGATAACAAACAAAGAATGTAAGAAAATTGGAAAAATCTAAACTGGTCGACCTGACCGTCGTTGACTGACCAAATCAGTGATCCGAAACAAATCTTACACCAAATTCAGATAACCAACATACATAAACATGAAAATGCAAGAATTCTGAAAATGTTACCCGAACCGGGTCGGGTCGACCCGACCCGAAATCAGTGAAAAAATCAGAGAAATTACAGGGGATGACAAACCTTTTCGGACTTGATTCTTGGAACAACAACGAAGCCAAATACTCTCAACTCAAGAACACAACAAAATAACTATGTATATATTGAATAAACTTCCGAAAATCCTTCTTTTTTCTCTCTGAAAAAAAAATCTCCTCTTTAAGTGAAGAACAACATGGGTATTTATAGGTGGATTCCCCCCTAAAAAACGAGTTTGAATTCGAATTAAAGGTAAAGAAAATCGCGGATTTGAGGGGCATGGGTCGCGGGTTTTAGGGGTGTCAGCGTAACAGAGGGGGGTTGGTGGAGGCAGAGGGTTGGTGGTGGTGTCGGGTGAGGTGACCGGCGACGTGGGGTCGCCGGTATGGGGGGTGTGGGGTCGGCGGCGATTTTGGGAGATAGGGTTCGTTTCCTTTTTTTTTTTTTTGTTTTTCCATTTTTGTTGGGTTTGGGGGTTTAAAAATGGGGGAATGGGAATTGGGCTGGGTCGGTTCGGGTTTGGGCCGACGGGTGGGCTTTGGTGGATTGTGGGAATTGGGCTTGGGAAAGGGGAGAATGATGTGGTGGGTCGGTCCCATTGGGGAGCGATTGGGGATTTGATTGGGGGAGTTTGGGCTTGTTTTGTTTGGGTAGAATTTGTTTTGGGTTTGGGTATAAGGGAATTTAATTTGGGGATTGGGCTTTGGACGAAAAAATGGGTTTTAATTTAGGTTGGGTAGAAATTGTATTGGGTTAGGAATTGAAAAATATAAAAGGGGTTTAATATTAAAAGATATTATATATATATATATATTTTGTAAAAGATGTGAATTATTTAAAATAACATAACGACGTGATAATAATAAAAAATATAATATTTGCGAAATGCTTAATGCTTAAAAAAAAAGGAAATGCGATGCAATTTTGCGAGAATAAAATAACATAGAATATTATGGATAAAACTTATGATTGGGATAAAAATGCAAATGATATAAAATATGCGAATAATAATAATAATACGAAGATACACACATATATGCCTATATTTTAAAATTATTTTAAAAGTGTCAAAATATAAAAAATTACGAATAAAATCATAAAAGATGGGACAAAATTGGGTGTCAACAAAAGGGCCCCGACATATCCATAGCTGTATAACATAAACATAATGACCTAAAAGGAAACTCTTTAACAAGTGGAGTGCAATACACCATCTGCTGAACTGGTATCCTAATGGGAGGACCGTCAACATGTCTACTACTACCTGCTGGTATGAAACACAATGTCCCTAGGCAAAAGGGACGTCAATACGAATAAATGTACCGAGTATGTAAGACAGGTAAACATATATATGAATGAATACAAGAGAAGGGTGTAGGAATCAACATGTAACTCATTAAAAGGCCGATGTGGGAATACACTGTGACAACCATGGATATATATGCATTTCTGTAAAAATTTAGCCACTCAATGGGGATTGGTACCTTAAAACTGGGTAAAATAGCCCAGGCAAGTATTTACCACACCTGCGGAGCCACTTCTGTAGAGGCCGGTCCGCATATGCGAAGGTATGGTTCCGGCTGCTATTATGTGGGCTTTTCACCATTACGTGGGCTTGTCTCCATTGATTGATACTTGTTGTGTTTACTCATCACGTATGCTTATATCTATGAAAGACTGATTCCATGGAATTATATGTTGTGATAACTCAAAGGCATGTGTTATTTATCTCCTAATTTGATTGCATCTCATCCACCATGATTATTTTCCTTATTACTATTGCATTCATACACTCGTGATTATTGTGATATTAAAATGGAGTGGTATGGAATGTTGTGGGTCCGATTAGACCAGAATGAAACGTAATGATACGGTTATGTGATGGCTTAGAAACACTGAGATGATGATAATGATTTGATATGGATTGACAAATGAGTCTTAGTCTCTAGTCAGACTGAGGTATTTTTGGCTGGCTAGGAGCGGTATATGGACGGCGCGGGTCCCTCATAGGTCACTTATATATAGAAAAGACCTATAGAGTGTGTATAACGGTTGATGGAAAGGTGCCTATGCATTGCATCATACTCATGACATTGCATTCAGTTCATTTATCCCTACACGTTGTATTTGTGAGACTTGTACTTGATTTGGATTTGTTATCATGATAAGGTGAATTCGTATTGGATGCACTTCCATGATTTTTGAGTTTCTTAGGTGTTGAACCATCTATGTGATGTGAAGGTGACTTACATGAATAATTGTCTTGCCTGATAGGGAGTCTAGAATACAAATGAGTTATTGTGTTGTTGTTGCAACTATCCCCTCATGTGATTTATATATGTCAAGGCCTATCCTAAATGGGAGACCCATGATGGTAATAACTTATTCGAACATAATATGGTTGTGTAATAAGCTTGCATGTACTAACATCCTTATTTGTACGGAATCTAACTAGGTCTACCAGTTAGGGGTAAGATTAGATCAATAGTGACAATGTATGCCAATTATTTGCTTATGTGAAAGGTTGCTATGTGGTTTTATTCTTCAGTGTTCAACGTCCCTTATTAGGAAGTCTAAAGAGGTATATGAGGTTAGGATAAGTATGACCTAGATCTTTGACAAATGACTAGTGGACTTACTTCTATTAAATTTATGTGATACTACGGGTTGAATTATAACTTAAGCGTGGAACTATTTTCTGTCGCTAAACGAGGCCTATGTGCTTAACCAGAATAAGTAGGTTAGTGCTATCTGTGTGTTAACTTGGTGTTTATTCCTGTTACATGTTGTCTGTCGTTGTCGACCTATGATGCCTACGAGGGTACGTTGTGTACTCATACTATATTTGCTGCATCTTTTACGTGGATGCAGGTATAGCGATTGATTCAGGTTGCAACTTGGAGTACGTGAAGGTTTAAGGTGGGCCACTCATCCTATCGGCGTCCTTGGTCTCATCTTTAGTTGTGTTGTCCTTATTATTCCAAGATAATGATATATATCTTCTCTATTCATTGTATTCATAGTACTCCTTGTACGAGTCAAATCAGGTTTTGGGAAAAGTTATATTGTAAAGTATTAATATAAACATAATTTTGAATGAAGAATTGTTATATCTTTATAGTTCCTTTAATTATTCCGTAATGTTTAAATATGTGTTTAAAGGATTTTGGGGATGGTTCATCTAATGGGGATAATGTAGATGTCATCATGATCCGTAACTTGGATCGTGACATTTACCTACACTTATTTGAATTTTCAAGAAATTCATAGTCATTGCTCTCTATGATAATGCAAGCAGCTAAAATGTGGGAAACTCTCCAATTGTTGCTTACATAATCATGATCAGTAATGACTATGGATTTCTTGATTATTGAAATAAGGGTAAGTTAACCTTGCATCATCCCTAGCCATATATCGTGATCAGAAAGATTTTCACCGTAGATAAAATCACAAAGATCGATGAACTCAGAACAGTCAAGAATTATAGCATCTTCTCTCTTCGTATCAAAATTTCGCCGTAGATGAAGTCACAACATGTGTTTAATCTTATGAAGTAGTCATGTTTATATAAATATGGAAATTAAAAGAGAAGAATAATTTATTTTCACTTCGTAGCGGTGGCATTTGAATTTTGTCCTCGTATATTTTTTAAGAAATAATATAGAGGAAAGACTATGTTGTATGTCTAGGTTAGAAATATGATTCCTCAAAAGAATCACGTTTATGAAATAATTGATGCTTAACTTTTGTTTACCCAATTTATTTTTATTTTGAACAGTTATTAAAAGTGCAGTATATCAAATAAAATCTATAGTTTTTATTTCTGTTAAATTAAAACAATGACAAATTGTAGTTAGCGATTTTTTCATCGTTCCCAATTTATTGAATGGTCCCCGAAGGAACTTGTTACAGATATTTTTCTTCTTTTATGTGGCTTCGCTTGTGCATGGTGGAATCAATTTCAATACTAATACAAAATTATAAGAATCTAATTAATAGAAATCTAATTAATTATCATAAAATTTGCAATGTTTTTCAGAATGACATAATTATATATGTTAAGACTATTATTATTTCAAGTCTAAAAAAAGTTACACCGATCAACTTTTAAATGCTATTTTTCTCTTTCATTAATTTATTAGACACACCTTAAGTATTTTCATTTTGGTATGTTTGAAGATTAGCGTTTTCTCATATTTATTTGAAATATTCTTATATATGTAGTTTATTTTGTATGGATTGTTTAAAAGAATTTATATTTAAATATATTTATATTTTCTATAAACATAACGATCGGTATCATAGCTAAGTATAGATTTGTTAACAAATCTAGTCTTGGGTTTGCTAAAAAAATCAAAAAAGAATTCTATCCAAAAATAGTTTCAAATCCTTGTTTGTTTATTGTTTTTGACTCTAGATCCGAATTCTCAAGTTATTTAGAGTTTATTTGAGTTATTCATAATGTTGAGTTGAAGAACATGAAGAACTTGAAGTTAGGTCTTTAAGAATTCGTGGTTGTTTAATCTTGAAAAGTATTGAGGTTTGTTCTCCAGCTTGAGAGGAAGCCACATTCAAAATTTGGGGCCATTTCGAGTTGATTTGAAGATCTGGATTTTTTTAATGTTCATGTGTTCTTGAGAATCTTCATATCGTCTTGTTGAATAAGAAGCAAAAAGTACAAGTTTGATCCAAAATCCTTGGTGAAAACTAGAAGAAAAGTGTTATATGATACAAAAAGGTAGTTTCTAGGTCAAGGGCGCCCAAGGGGATCCAAGATTTCTAAAAATATCAAGAACAATTTGGGTGCACGAATCCCTAGGCAAAGGTTGGCACAATTTGCAACTCAACCTGCGTCCAGCAGGTTACACTGCAAACCATAGGTGAAACACAAGTCGTAATAGAGAACTGAAGAAAATTTGAGCCAATCACATTTCACAAATGCTATTGGCGAGTCGCAGATTAAACGCGGGACGTGAAAGAAACCTATGACTTTCGAGCACCATTTGCGGCTTCCTCTGTGTTTCGCAGGTGCAATCTGCGTACATCATGTTAAATCCTGGGACTAGCGGGTTGAACATTTCAGGTTTTTTACTCAAATCTTGTTTTTGTTTCCTTTATTTTTACTTCTTTTGATCTTCTTAGATAATTGATATTAGTAATTGATCCTACTAAAGGTTAATTAGGTCTTGAGTCTGTACTTTCTTTTGTGCTAATTCTTTTCGTGTTTTTTTCTCATTTTACTTTGTAGTTAATTTCTTCGTTCAAGTACATTATCTTTAATCGAATCATCCATTCTTAAATTAACAATAATCCACTCTATCCGAGAGTAGCAAGTAGAACCCTTGTGAGTCACTAGACTAAATAGGGTACAATCATCGGCCAATTTAGTTGTAAGGCATTAAAAGGTGAGTAAACATGAGTGAAGGTGAGGAACTTTTATTACTAACCTTATTTGCTCATTTTGTAGGTAACAGATAATGGGGCTAATCTGAATAACCATATGATGAAAGATATTTGCGAACAATTCAAGATCACTCTCCGAAACTCCACCGCTTACTATCCACAAATGAACGGAGTCGTCGAGGCTGACAATAAGAATATCAAGAGGATATCGAGAAAGATGACATACAACTACAAATGTTGGCATGAGAAGCTACCATATGCTCCACTTGGATACTACACGACAATTTGAACCTCAACATGAACAACTCATTACTCATTGGTTTATAGCACCGATGCAGTGATACCATCAGAAGTAGAAATACATTCACTCATAATCATCTAAGAATTTGAAGTGGATAATGCAGAATGGGCTTGCAAGAGGTATGATCAATTGACATTGATTGTTGAGAAGAGAATTATCGCCATATGACACGGCCAGTTATATCAACAAAAGATGATCTGTGCATTTAACAAGAAAGGAAGGACCCGACTCTAAAGGTCCATATGTTATTCACAAAGAGAAGTTCGCACCAAACTAGAAAGGTCCATATGTTATTCACAAAGTGCTCTCAGGAAGTGGACTCATCTTACCAAAAATGATAGCCAAGAGTATGAGAAAGCTATCAATTCAGACGCAGTCAAGAGATACTACGCCTAAGAGGCATATTTCTTTTTGTAATCGTACAATTTTCTTGTAATCAACTACGCTTGACCTATCTCTTCTAGCAGAGATACGTAGAAAACCCACATTGAGTTTTGTCCCCTTTTTGTAAAGAAAAGAAATACCAAATGATATTCCTTATAACATGAATTATGCGATTACCTGATTTCTCGATGAGGGATACGTAGGCAGTCCACATAGGGCTCGATCACATTATTGAAAAAATCATCATTTCCCTATACATGAACTATGTTCAACCTGATTCATGTTAATACGGGATACATAGGCACTATATGAGCACAGTCACAATAATTAAAAACCTTCAATATCCATGAGGGTGGAACCAGGGAAAAATGTTTGAAACAAAATTCTTTTACAAGACTCGGCACGAGAGGTTGCCAATGTACTTTCAAACTGGGGCAAACTTTTCCAGAGGATCTAAGAAATTTCTTCACAAAACTCGGCACAAGAAGTTGTTGATGCAATTTTAAACAAGGGAAGAATTTTCTAGAGGATCTCAAATATTTCTTCACAAGATTCAGCACGAGAGGTCGCCGGTGCAATTTTAAATAAGGGAAGAATTTTTGTGTAACAACCCATTCAGTTGTTTTGGATAATTTACTTATTTTACCGTAAATGACCCTTCCTCTAGCTTTATTTTGATGTATTTGATTTGCGGTGATAGGTGGCGAGATTCCTGAGGCAATCAGATGAATATAACAGAAGAAATCCGATGTTTTAGAAATTGGAAGTTTTAAGTTTGGAAAGTTTGACTAAGAGTTAACTTGTGGAAAGACACGCTCCGAATTTAATTATGATGGTTTTATTGGATCCAGAACATGATTCTTTGGTTTGGACAAGTCCCGAATGAGTTGGGTGAGATTCGAGTAAGAATATGGATTTTTAGATAGTTCTTAAGTTTAAAGATGATTTTTGGTTGACTAAATTCAACATTGAGGGTAAATGACTCAGTTTCAAAGTTTGGTCAATTTTATTAGTTCTGGAATAATGTTTATGACTCATTCTAATTACTGGTTTAGTTCCCGAGGGACTTAGCTGTATTTTGGACTCTTGGTTGGAATTCTAGTAATTAAGGAGAATTGGAATTGACCACGGACAACAACGGGTTAAGATGATCTCGTATGAACATTTTAAGTGCGCGAGCTAATTCGTTGGATAACTTGGGAGTGGTTTGCATATTTGGTATCTATCTAGGAAGTCTCAGATCAGTTTTGGGGGTTGAATCAAAGTTTGCACTTAGTTTTGAAGTTTCTGGTTCTGGTGCATCGCACCTGTGAGGATAGGCTCGCACTTGCACAAGGTGGACCACCGGTGCAGAGTTGGAGCTTGGGGTAGAAAATTGTATATGTGATGTGTGCGTCACACCTACGAGTGTGCACCTGCGTAAGGGAAATCGCACCTATGAAGTGGGCCAAATTAAGTGACCTCTTACCTACGATGCTTTGGGCCGCAGATGCGGGCCTACAAGTGTAATCATCTGTCTGATTGTTTTTAGTTAAAGACCCTTATTTGACTATTTTACCCTTCATGTGAACTTTGTGTGGGGTTTTTGATGTGCAGGGATGGGTGGCACACATAGTCCATTTATATGAGTTTCAAATGAAAAGCCCAAGCTTGAGAACTTAGAGTTGGTTAGTTAGACTCAAAGTTGACTTTTGGTTAGATGAGTTCGTTTTTGGGTCCTAACCCTTCCAGTAGTTCTGGAGGGTCATTTATGACTTAGTCGAGTTATTGGTTCACTTCTCGAGGAAATCAAATATATTTTGTGTCCTTATTTGTAAGTTTGGTGTTTTGGTTTGTCTCAGATGGTTCTTTAGAAAAGTATGCATTGGCTTAGTTATTTGTAAAATCTAAGGGTACGAGCAAGTTTGTAGCATTATTTACCATAGACAAGCATGTTTGACTTGTATCTGAGGGGTTCCGAGAGTGTTTCGGGTGTTCAACAGAGGTTTTGGGTTGTTTTCCATTAGTTTATGTCTGGTGTCCACCACGACAGATCCAGCATCCGCTACTGTGGGTCTACCTCGGCAAGGGGTTGGCTTGCCAAAATAAATTTGGGAGTCAGGGAAATTTTGTCGGAGTGGAGTCATGTCCATCGCGGCGAGGGCTGAGCTATCAAGTGACTCTCGCCCTGGTTAAGTATTTTCTGTCGCAGCAGGTTTTTTCCAGTGGAGTCGATTCCGCTGGGGCAGATCACTATACACGTATCCTATAAATAATTTTAGGTCAAATTTCTTTTCTCCAAATAATAAACCCTTAAAACCAGCGCCGCATAAGGATATTAGAATTTTCAACCTTGAGGTAATAGATTATTTCTATTTTATGGCTTAGGTAATTATTATAGGCTCTTTTAATGGTGGTTTAGCATATTATATGAGTTGGGAAGATGAGTTATGCATATTGAGAGATTAAAAGAGTTATATGGTTGATTTTAATAAGGATTTATGGATCAAACAATGTTAATATCATGAAATAGGATTGAGTTATGTTAGATTATCATGTTTTAAAGCTTAATTTGATTATAGAAGTTTGTTTTCAAAAAGGGGAAAATCTAGTGTTTCAAATTGGAGCTTTTAGATTATTGTTCAATTGGGGATTCAAATGTGTACAATTTTTCAATTAATTTAAGGATATGATTATTTAGTATGTAATAGAGGTTTTTGAGTATTAAAGTTTGAGTCTTGGTGACATGGGCCATGGATGGGTATTTAAAGTCTTGTTTTGTTATGTTAGCTTTATATTAACGAATAATATGTATGTAGATAGACTTCGACTATCGCAAGGCGCATCGAAAGGGCAAGGTGATCACCGAGGCTGGATTTGTTAGTGCTCTTGTTCGGTAATGAGGTAGGATATAATTTACTTTTTTGAGGCTCCGATAGAAGTATGTTGTAGTTATAAATGTTGAGGGGTATTGGCGTGTTTGGGGTCCCACTCAAAAGGTTGTGATGAACATTTGAGTGGGTACCAGTGTTGAACTGTGATAATGAGTGATTTGGGGAATCAGCCTTATGATGATTCCGATTGATGTTATTTAGGTTTGTCCCCATTTTGTGGGTTCATCACCATATTTGATATTGTTGTGTTTATTCATCACACATGCATTGATATGATATCCTGATTTCACAAGGGTTATGGTTGATGGACTGCTTTGATATGAAATCCTATGTATTAGATTTTATATGTGTTATTAAACTGTTAAAAGCATGTGATATTTCATCTACTTACTTGGTTACATCTCATTATATCATGATATCTTGCCTTATCTTATCATTTGCATTCATAGACTCATGGTTCAATAATATTAATATGAGAGTTGTATGGATATGATATGGGCCCAAAAGGCTGGAAAGGTAAGAACACTTATGATATTATGAAAACATTGAGATGATGAAAATATGGTTGGCCCAGGTTGCATGCCGCAATGGTTATTGATACGTGGGGAATGGTGTTACATGCCTACAACATGATATTATTAAGACAAATGAGTCTGGGGCTCTACTCAGATTCATGTGTGAAATTCCGGTTGGCTAGGAGCAGTATATGGACTTCAAAAGTCCCCCATTGGTGTATGAATCATAATAAAACATTGACGTATTGTATACCAGGTTGAAAAAGGTACCTTGCATATACATTACATTCATATCATACATATATATGTACATTATTTAATTGGGTTTGGTAATGTGATATGGTTGGTTATTGGAACTTGGGTGAAACCATTATTTACCTTGATTGAATTGATTGTATTGGACTGGAATGGTCGCTATGATTGTTCTTATCTCTACGAATACTTGTAAATAATGATTATGCTGCTCTCTATGAACACTTGGATAAATTGTTGAGGTTATTAAATTGATTTGGTTACCGTGTGTGGCTTATTTCCTCATCTATGGGTTTTAATGTTTAATAATTATACCTCTAAGTGTTTGATGTCAACTACTACTGTGGTGGGATATGTAAATTATGCCATGACTATTGTCTAGGTCCAGAAAATTATGTGTATTTGTGTGTTGCCTGGTAATTGCTCGTGTCACCAGGCAACGAGTCTAGTAAAGAACCTGTGATAATTGCCACTAGTGGAAATGAAGGTGTGGGACGATCTATGTGTGTCGGACCATAACTGTATAGATACTTAACTAAGTGTAAAGGCTAAGGTAAATAAAGAAATTAACGTTATCATGTTTAGCTTAGGTGCTACCCTCATGAAAGCGTTCTAAAATGGTTGTTGTGATGTAAGTTTGACTAATTTATTTAATGTGATAAGTTGGTAAGTGGGGTTAAGCTTGAATATGACTTGAACAAGAGAGCACTAGTCGGTGGGTAATATGATAGTAAGGTCCCTTTATATGTGAATGGATTGATTGTACTTGACTGTGATTGGAAACTTATGTGAACAATGTGACTTGATGAATCAGTGAAATGATATGTGTACAATGTGACTTATATGAACTATTGAACTGTCTAGTATAGTCTTATCTGGTGTCAATTTGATATTTATTTATGTTATGTATCTTCCATCATTGTCGCCCTATGATATCTATGGGGGTATGTTGTGTACTCATGCTACAGTTGTTGCATTTTTTTTTATGCAGATATAGGTCCCCCTACTATGTTGCGAGCTCGAGTATGAGTCAATGTATGTAGATTTTAGTGTTCCAGGGTGAAGATGCTTCTTCTGGCATGCCTTGGATGCTTATTCTCTTACTATGTATTTATATTTGGGTTTGAAAGACGTAGTTAGACATTTTGATTATGTTATTCAGTTTTGGCCTTTGTCGCCTTCTTTCAGACTTGTATCCATATTAACGCTCTTGCATTATTGACCAGATCTCCAGGGGTTATATTTGATGATTTAGATTTATGTTCTGCTTTTACAGAAATAATAGATAGCTTACTTAATATTACTATTTCTGCAATTCTTCTTGATTTTATTTGATAATTTGTAAAATGGTTCACCTACCGGTGGGAATATGTAGGTGCCACCATGACTCATGAAAAGGGGTCTGACAACATTGGTATCAGAGCCCTGTTTAAAATGTCTTAAATACAATAGCAGTGTCAAGTAGAGTCTTCGGATCAGTGCGGAGATGTTTGTACTTATCTTCGCTTTCTTCATACCTTTCGTGCTAAGTTTAATCAAATTGGTATCTGAACTTCTTATTCCTATTCTATCACCGATGGTGGTAACACACTCTTAAATTTATGCGTAAGTGGTTTGATAAGATATCGTGCAGTAGGGTATGAGATGTGTTACCATGATTCAGACGCGTGGCCGAGTTCAATATTCAACTATTATTTGAAGGTTCAGTTGCTTAGGGTTATGATTGTGACTTCTCAGTTCGGTGATATCCTTGAAGAGTAGGAATGATAATTCAGAGATGTAAGGAAAAGAAATTAGATGGATCAATCTCCGCTATATGAAGGGAAAAATTAGTATCTGACATGCTTGATAGGTTATGTTGCACAATGTACGAGGGTGGATGTCGTATAAGTCATAAAAGGTTAAGTTGGCTTCGATTTGGCAGAATCGGGATAACGAAGTAGAATTAGTGGTTATGAGTTCTTTCAGGGAATGATTATCTATTCGATATTAGGTGGCAATGTTGCGTATGATGAGTGAAGCTTAATGGAATAGACTATCGCATTTCTTTACCTATGAGTGTGTTTATGGGTTCACTTAGCATTTCGAGGTTAGTGATGATAGGGGAGTTGTGGATACCAAGAGATGGTTGAGTTGTGAGTTATTTCGCAGTTGTTGAGTATCGAGTAAATGAAAAAGTTATATATGCGTTGGTATGTTTGACTCGTCATAGGCTAATGGGAGTCAGTGATTGACTAATAGGAATAACTCTTGTGCTGGACGAGTGTGAGGTGATATTGAGGGATTACTGGGTGTTACATTTAGTTCTTGGATAAGATTGGTGGGAATGATAATTAAGTTTTAATACTTGAGAAGTTCAATAGTTACTGTTATAATGACTTTGGAGGTGACCGAAGGAAAGGGAAATTGCATGGTTAGTTGGATGTGTATGGTTTGGCAAAAGAAGGTAAGATTAAGTTTTTACAGGAAAACATCGTATAGACTCTCCAATAAGGTGTTGGTCAATGGAAATATTTATGCTAATAGGTTTACGACAATTTGATCTAATTTCAGTTGTGAAAGGCTTCGGGTATCGATGATAGGGTCAGTGAACGCATAGACTGGTATAGAAAGAGACTATTTTTGTCAAGGATTTTTGGCGGGTATTTTGATGAAACTATATAAGAGTGTTAGCAAGGGTATATGTTCGGTAATTAAGGATTAACTATCGGATGAAGGACTAGTTCAGTGATGGTTTGAGTTACCGAATGGGTACTAAATGATTTTGGTCATAGTAACCAAAGTGGGTCGATACCTATTCTAGTTGAGGAATCTTATAAGAAATAGTGCATGTGAGATGCCGGATTTTGGGAAGAACTCCCAATTTTAGTGTTGGAGTGAGCGTGGGATACTCTCTGTGATTTGGTGCGTAGTGTTTTGCTATCTCCAGGATTGGGTCAGTTATTGTGTGAGGCCTTTCATATTTCAGTACACTCCGAGACAAGCTCGAGTAAGGGTCGGGTTGACAGTGAAAATTGTTATTGAAAGAAAAGATGGGAAAGTAAGGAACCGACAATTGTGTGTTGAGCTAATTCGGGATAAATGGGGTATTTTTTTAGGATTAGGGAGAATTTAGATTTTGAAGAATGGTACCTCTAGGGTTAGTTGTGAATTATGTGTGAATTATCATTGCGTATTTATGGTCGGATGAAATGGTTGAGTACGCTCAGAGGATTAGGTGTATCGTAGTTCACTAAGTGTTATGAAAAATGTTCCATGAGGTTTGTGTTGGGAGATAGGTGATAGATTGTGTTGATACATTTTTTATTGATAGCATGGATGATTATTCGGGTATTAGAACTTAGGAGAAATTGGGCAATGGCAGGTAAATGAAAGGTAAGGTTGATAGGTCAAAAATTGGTAAGGACAGTAATTAGCGAGATATGACAGATAGAGGTTCGACAAGGTGTCCAGATCTATGAGCGAGTTAAGAGAAAGTACAAGGAAGATTTGATGTGTTTAGAGTTCATTTGGTTCTATCAGACTTGCGTATCGATAGAAGCTGGAGAACTTGGAGATTATAATCAAGGGTATAGTTCATCGGTGCTAAATTGATGACTTGGATAGAATCCAGTTTTTGAAGCGGTGGGTGACGACACATGCTTGATTGTTCGCGGGTAAAGGATATGGAAGAGATCATAACATGTTTATGAAAAGATGTTTATGAAAAGCTTACTATTTCATTTGGAATCTGTTCGGGTGGCTAATGATGATTTAGAAATTGAGTATTTTATACCAAGACATATTTGTTCATTTAGGGTCGATGGCCTATGTTATGTTGACTGGAAGACTTGTTGTATTATAGTAAACCACTGACAAGGATTCGAGGTGTTTTGTTTTGGAAATGAAATTATGATGGTGTTATCGGCTCCCATCGATATTGCAAGTAAGATTGATGATAATTTTATGATGACAATGATTCAGGCAGTTTTAATGGTTTGCACGGTTATTTGGTAAGAATTGAGGAAATACAATTTATTATGGAAAGTCTGCATAGGGAACATCCATTTTTCTACGGATTTGGCACGATAAAGTAATTAGTAGGCATGTTTATAGTATTATGGTTTGGAAATTTGAGGGAAATTGGACTTATGATATGTGTTTTTGTGTTCTAAGGAATTTTGGTGTGAAGTACATAATTGATAGTTGATTAGGATAACTAATATTATCAGACTATGTTATCAGTACATGATGGATGGCGCCTGAAGCTGCAACGAAGGAATGTTGGTAACTATTATGGTAATTGTGGATTCAATTGGGCATGGATATAAGTATGTATATGATGAAATTAGGGAATTCGAGTGGAGTCAGTAAGTACATTTGAGAATCAGCTATGAAAGAATTGAAGGAATAGAGATATGGGGTGTTGAGGTAAATTATAGTAGCTTCTACTGGTTGAATGAACAGGTTGTACTATCATCTTATTTATGTCCTGTTGGGATTCTAATGAGGTTATTAAGGGGAATCCTTGGATACTCGTTGGTTTCTGTTCTTTTCTTCTTCCGTTTGAGGACGAACGTTTGTTTAATTGGTATATCATGTAACAACACATCCGATCATTTTTAGCTAAAGACCTTTATTTGACTATTTTACCCTTCCCGTGATCTTTATGTGGGGTTTGTGATATGCGGGGATGGGTGACATGAACCCCGAGGTCCATTTATATGAGTTTCGAATGAAAAGCCCAAGTTTGAGAACTTAGAGTTGGTTAGTTAGACTCAAAGTTGACTTTTGTCTAGATGAGTTTATTTTCTGGTCCCGTCACTTTCAGTAGTTCTGGAAGGTTATTTATGACTTAGTCGAATCATTGGTTCCCTTTCTGAGGCAATCAAATGTATTTTGTGGCCTTATTTGTATGTTTGAATTTTTGGTTTGTCTCGGACGATTCTTTAGAAAATGAGTGTTTCAGGTGTTCAACTGAACTTTTAGGTTATTTTACATCATCTGATGTCTGGTGTTCGCTACGGCAGAACTAGCATCTGCTCTGGTGGGTCCACCTCGGTGAAGGGTTTGCTCGCTGATGTAGAATCTAGGAGTCGGTGGAAGTCCGTTGCAGCGGAGTTGTGTCCGCCGCAGCGAGGGTTGAGCTATCAAGTGACTCTCTCCCAGTGAGGTATTTTCTACATCAGCGGGTCTGCACCAACAAAGTCGATTCCACTGGGGCGGATCATTTTTCATGTATCCTATAAATATTTTTAGGTCAGATTTCTTTTCTCCATATAGGAAAAACTCAAAACCAGGGCCGCATAAGGGTATTTTCAGAGCTTTAGGAACATTTTCAATCTTGAGGTGATAGATTATTTCTCTCTTATGGCTTAAATTATGATTATGGGTTCTTTTAATAGTGGTTTAGCATATTATGTGAGTTGGGGAAGATGAGCTATGCATATTGAGAGATTTAGAGAGTTATATGGTTGATTTTAATAAGGATTTATGTATCAAGTAGTGTTAATATCATGAATTAGGATTGTGTTATGTTAGATTATCATATTTTAAAGCTTAATTTGATTATAGAAGTTCATTTTTAAAAAGGGGAAAATCTAGAGTTTCAAATAAGGGCTTTTAGATTATTGTTCAACTGGGGATTCAAATGTGTATATTTTTTCAAATAATTTAAGGATCTGATTATTTAGTATGTAATAGAGGTTTTTGAGTATTAAAGTTTGAGTCTTGGGGGCGTGGTCCATGGATAGGTATTTAAAGTCATGTTTTATTGTGATTAACTTTATATTAATGAATAATATGTATATGGATAGACTTCGACTATTGTGAGGCATATCGGAAGGGCAAGGCAATCATCGAGGGTTGATTTGTTAACGCTTCTATTCGGAAATGAGGTAGGCTACGGTTTGGGGGTCCCACTCAAAAGGTTGTGATGAACATTTGAGTGGGTACCAATGTTGAACTATGATGATGGGTGATTTGGGGGATCAACCTTATGCTGATTCCGACTGTTGTTATTTAGACTTGTCACCACTTTGTGGGCTCATCACCATATTTGATATTGTTGTGTTTATTCATCACACATGCATTGATATGATATCCTGATTTAATATGGGTTATGGTTGATGGATTGATTTGATATGAAATTCTGTGTATTAGATTTTATGTGTGTGATGGAACTCTTGAAAGCATGTGATATTTCATCTCTTTACTTGGTTGCATCTCATTATATCATGATATCTTGCCTTATATTATCATTTGCATTCATACACTTATGGTTATGTGATATTGAGATGCGAGGTATGGATATGCTATGGGCCCAAGAGACCGAAAAGGTAAGAACACTTTTGAGATTATGGAAACATGGAAATGATGATAATACATATGGATTGGGTTGCATGCCACAATTGATATTGATATGCAGGGAATGAAGTTGCACGCATTCAATATGATATTATTCAGACAAATGAGTCTGGGGCTCTAGCCATATTTGTGTGTGGAATTCCGGTTGAGAAAGGTAACTTACATATGCATTGCATTCATATCATACATACATCTATACATTGCTTAATTGTGGTTTGGTAATGTGATATGGTTGGTTATTGGAACTTGGGTGATACCCTGATTTACTTGAACTGAATTGATTGTATTCGACTGGAATGGTTGCTATGATTGAGCTTCTCTCTGCGAATACTTAGAAATAATGATTATGCTGGTCTCTATGAACACTTGGATAAATGGTTGAGGTTGTTGATTTGATTTGGTTGCCATGTGTGTCTTGTTTGCTCGTGTATGGGTTTTGGGGTTTAATAATTGTAAGTCTAAGTGTTTGATGTCAACTACTACTTTGGTCAGAAATGTACATTATGCCATGACTATTGTCTAGGTCCAGGGAATTATATGCATTTGTCTGTTGTCTGGTAATTGATCGTGTGACCGAGTAACGAGTCTAGTAAGGAACTTGTGATATGTGTCACTAGTAGAAAGGTAGGTGTGGAAAGATCTATGTGTGTCAGACTGTAACTGTATAATGACTTAACTAAGTGTAAAGGCTAAGGTTAACATCATCATGTTTAGCTTAGGTGCTACCCTCTTGGAAGAGTTTTAAAATGGTTATTGTGATCTAAGTTTGACTCGTTTATTTAATGTGATAAGCTGGGTAAGTGGGGTTAAGCTTGAATATGACTTGAACAAGAGAGTACTAGTGGTGGGTAATATGATAGTAAGGTCCCTGTTTATATGAATGGATTGATTGTACTTGACTGTTATTGAAAACTTATGTGAACAATGTGATTTGATGAATTAGTGAAATGATATGTGTACGACCTGACTTATTTTAACTATTGAACTGTCTAGTATAGGCTTATCTGGTGTCAACTTGATATTTATCTCTGTTACGTATATTGCATCATTGTCGGCCTATGATGTCTACGGGGGTACGTTATGTACTCATGCTACACTTGATACATCTTTTCTGATGCAGCTATCGGTCCCTCTACTAGTTTGCGAGCTCGAGTGTGAGTTCGAGCAGGTGGATTTCAGCATTCTAGGGTGAGGATGCTTCTTCCGGTATGCCTTGGATGCTTATTGTCTTACTATGTCTTTACATTTGGGTTTGAAAGACGTTGTTAGACATTTTGATTATTTTATTCAGTTTTTTCCTTTTGTCGCCTTCTTTCAGACTTGTATCCGTATTAGTGCTCTTATATTATTGACCAGGTCTTAGGGGGTTATATTTGATGATTTAGATTTATGTTCTGCTTTTACAGAAATATGAGATAGCTTACTTAATATTACTATTTCCGCAATTCTTCTTGATTTTATTTAAATAATTTAGGAAGTGGTTCACCTATTGATGGGGATTGTGTATGTTCTACCACGACTCCTAAAAAGGGGTCATGACAGCGGGTGTGATAAATTGGTCGCATATGTGAGAATCGCTTGTCATAATTGGGGATTTAATTCCCATTTCGACTTGGACATTTCATTCTTTATTTTTGGGACTTGGGAGCTCAGTTTAAGGTGATTTTTGAGAGATTTTGCAAGAATCTTCAAGTGGGTAAGTTTCGTATCATCCTATTATGATTATACCTTTGATTATTATGATATTTTATGCTACATATCATGTTTTAGGATGAGGGCTTTGTCGGTTTATGAACCATAGGTTGAAAATGGAGTTTTGTCAAATAAATCATGGATTTGTTATTGGATTGAGTTGATTTTTGGTATTTAGACTCCATAAATCTTGGGTAATATAATTTTGGGACTGATTTTTCCATTTTGCCCTTCGAGGCTCAGAATCCTATTTTGGGTGGCTTTTTGAGTCTGAAACTTCCATATAGCAATATGAGTGTATTTAGAATCGTGTGTTTATGTAATTTCCATATTTTAATAGAGTTTGACTATTCGGAGGCATTACAAAAGGGCAAGGCTCCATTTTGACTATTTGACTTCTATTCCAGGAAAGTTGAGATCTTGTACCTTATTTAAAGCGTCGTGGTTGGTCAAATAAACTAAGTAAGAGGGAGAAATGAGGGTAATAATGGGGTCCCGATACTTGTGAGGTGACGAGCACTTATATCGGGTACTAGCGACATGTTACGCGTACTTGCGCCATTTAAATTGTGTAGTAAATGTCATGCTTTGGACACTAGCTAATAGATAGTACGATCCTATGGATCTGTGCTTGGGGTATGAAGCCCATACTTTTTAGTCGTTATGTGTATATCTTATCTGATATTTTGCTACTCATCACTCCTAAATACTCATTAAACAGTGTAAAAGGATCTAAAAATGGTATCTTTAGTGTGAAATTAATTTAAAGGTCGTATTTTTATAGCTTATGTTGATGAAAGATTGAATCTATATTGCATATCTTAGCGTTTTGTTGTTGCGCATGTCATATTCATGCTTCATATGGTATCTCATTCATTATATATTTGAGGATACATATTGAGTCCAATGGGATATGATTCCGGACGAAGTGATGCATTGATTATGAGCCCGAGTGGCTAGAGACAGGTAATGTGAGTCTAGTAATGGCTAAGACACCCAAAGGGAAATGACTCTGGGTGGTATATGGACCCCACGAGTCTCTCATGGGTCACAATTCATTAATGTTCGAATATGTGTGTACCGGTGATGGAAAGGCCTTGCATTGCATAACATTTGCATATCATTCATTTTCTTGTTCCTTGTTGCTTTACTTGCCTCAATTGTGTATCTACCCACTTTATCACGCTACTTGACTATTTGAGACGAATCTGAACAGTTAAAGGTTTCTTACTCTTAGGCTTGAATCTTGGATAATTTGATTTTATCCTTATTTCGGACTAATAGCGGTTTAGTGTAGAAGTCGTATTTGTACATCCAGCCCTCATCTTCATGTTATCTAGGGTCGGTCGATGATGATGTTGAGTAATCGTTGTTTTTATACTCATGTTACACTTGTTGCACCTATTTTGTGTGCAGACTCTATTCCTAGCACGAGTGGAGATCTAGACGCTGCCGGTTGTTGAGGAGGCCATTCTAGACGATTCAGGGTGAGCCATCTATGTGATCCATGGCACCAGATCCTCCCACCTATCCTTTATTTCTTCCTTTCATATTCGGATATCTTATGTATTTTCAGAATTTATTCCCAGACTTGTGTTTCGTTCTAGCTAGTTCTTGTACTAGTGACACCAGTCTAGGGGGATTTTTAGTATTTTCGTATTATTTATGTTATGAGATCTTATTAAGAATTAAATTGATTTGCTTTAACTATTTTTACACTTTATTCATCTTATTATTTCGGGTTTTGGTTGTGGTCGTCTTACTGACCATTGGGGTTAGCATTACATCTTTTGTTAGGGCAGAAATTTTGAGAAAGGTCTCAATAATTACATTACAACAGAGAGAGAAGATCATGTAGACTCCAAACACCATAATGCGGGAAACGACAAAGGGCGTTCATTCGAATTACACATGTCATGAACGATATAGCTAAAATGGTGATATGATATAGCTAAAAGGGTTGTATCTTGGTAGAAACGCCAAAAAGTGGCATGATCTAGTCGGAAGAGCTGTATTTGGACAAAAGCGCCAAAAGGGTAGCACGATCTAGTCAAAAGGGCCATATTAGATAGAAAGCATCAAAATGATGATGTATCCTAGCTTGGAAGGCTATAATGGACATAGAGCATCAAAATGATGACATAATTCGATGAGAAGGCCATTCATACAAGCATTGTCGAGAGGTCCATTCATACAAATATTGCCAAGAGGGCCATTTATACAAGCATTGCCGAGAGGGTCATTCATACAAGAATTGCTGAGAAGGTCATTCATACAAATACTAATGAGAGGGTCTTTCAACCAAACAATGTCGAGAGGGCTATTCATACAAACAATGTCGATAGGGCCATTCATACAACAATGTCGAGAAAGTCATTCATACAAACAATGCTGAGAGGGTCATCCTAGATGGAAACGACAATTGTACAGGGTACGTCATCCTCATGCGAGTTGTGCATGTCCAAATGGGGCAAATAATTAATTTTTTACCCTCTCTCTCTCATCCTCGCCACCATATCTCAACCGCAAAAAGAATGAGGATCCTTAATGAGTTTTGTCTCATCGTGACTATAAATTCTCACTTTTCATTATTTCTTCATTTGTTTTCAAAAATGAAAGGGAAATTTATCTAAAATCCCAAGTCCCACAACGACTGGGAATGAAAAGTTGAGGGTTTCAGAATTCTATATAAAGAATCCCACCTTATCATTGCAACCAAGTCTCATCCAAGCAAAACCCCCTTATTATTTGAGTCTTAAAAGAAGGATCCGACATTTGATTTGAACCCTAACTAAATTTCTCGATAACTTAGGTATTGTTTTAGTACTAAAACTTTGTTTTTTCTTTCTGTGGCTGAGTCATGGCATTGGAAGAGCAAAAGGTCTCAATTCCAGATCTTGACTAAGGATGCCACTAGAAAAGGTAATTCTTCATCCTTTTCCTTGTTAAATTTTGGTGAATTTAGGCATATATATGTTTAGTGTAGATTCAATTAGTTCATTGCCTAGTTATATGACCTATTCAACATCAGATATTTAAGATTTATGATATGTATTAGGGATAGAAAGCAAGAATGATGTGGAGAAATGGACGAATAGAGAACTGTATAAGATGGCGAGGAAGGAGGCAAAGCTAGCGGTCACGGCGGCTTTTGAACGCCTATACGTGGAATTAGAGGTAAAAGACAGGGATAAGAAGTTGTACAGACTAGCCAAGGCGAGAAAAATGAGGGTCCGTGACTTAGATCACGTGAGGTGCATCATGGACGAGAACGTCAAAGTATTGGTGGAGGACACACATATTAGGCAGAGGTGACAGTCTTACTTCTATAAACTCTTGAACGAAAAAAGAGATAGAGACATTGTGCTGGGAGATCTGGAGCAATCTGGTAGGTACCGGGATTTTGGGTACTGTAGAAACATTAATATTAAGGAGGTTGAGGGTGATGTTCGCAGGATGTGCGGGGATGAGCGACTGAGCCTGATGAGACCCCAATTGAATTTTGGAAGAGCGCAGGCAGGGCAATCTTGAAGTGGCTGACTGAGTTGTTGAACATCATTTTAAGACGACGAGAATACCCGAATAATGGAGGTGGAGTACAATGGTTCCTTTGCACAAGAACAAATGTGATATCTAGAGTTGCAACAAATATAGGGGTATTAAGCTGCTGAGCCACACTATGAAAGTTTGGGAAAGGGTCGTGGATATGAAAGCGAGAAGAAGCGTGTCTAGTTCCGTAAACCAGTTTAGATTCATGCCGGGGTGTTCGACTACAACAACCATTCATATTATTATGAGGTTGATGGAGCTGTATAGGGAGAGGAAGAGAGACTTACATATGGTTTTCATCGACCTCGAGAAAGCATATGATAAAGTTCCTTGGAAGGTTCTTTGGAGATGTTTGGAGGCTAAATATGTACCTGTGGAGTACACGATGGCAATTAAGGATATGTATGACAGAGCCAAGACCAGGGTACGGATAGTGGGAGAAGACTCGAAGAACTTTTATGTGATGATGGGGCTGTACTAGGGATCAACTCTTAACCCATTCTTATTGGCCTTGATGATGGATGGACTGACATGACAAATCCAAAGGGAGGTTCCATGGTGTATGCTATTCGCATATGACATAGTCTTAATTGATGAGACTCGCAGCGGTGTGAATGCTAAGTTGGAGTTTTGGAGATAGACTCTGGAGTCTAAAGGGTTCAGGCTAAGTAGGACCAAGACAGAATACCTGGAGTGCAAGTTCAGCAACGGGAGTGACCATGAGACATGCGTGGAGGTGAGGCTTGAGACTCAGGTCATTCCGAAGAAAGGAAGCTTCAAGTACCTCGGGTCTATTAACCAAGGGAATTGAGAGATTATTGACGATTTCACACATCGTATTGGGACAGGATGAATGAAATAAAGGCTTGCATTTGGAGTCTTGTGCGATAAAAAGGTGCCACCAAAACTAAAAGGCAAGTTTTATAGGGTTGTGGTTAGACCGACTATGTCGTGTGGGGCAGAGTGGTGGCCAGTCAAGACATCGCACACCAAAAAGATGAGAGTGGTGGAGATGAAGATGATGAGATGGATGTGTGGGGAAACAAAGAGGGATAGGATTAGAAATGATGATATCCGGGGTAGAGTAGGAGTGGCCTCGGTGGAGGATAAGATGCGGGAAGCGAGGTTGAGATGGCTTGGACATGTGCGGAGGAGAGAGACAAATTCCCCAGTGCGGAGGTGTGAGAGGTTGGCTATGGACGGGTTCAGGAGGGGTAGAGGTAGGCTGAAGAAATATTGGGAAGAGGTGATTAGACGGGATATGGAGAAGGCGCAACTTACTGAGGACATGACCTTAGATAGGGGGTTATGGAGGACATGGATTAGGGTAGAGGGTAGTAAGTAGTCAAGCGTAATCCTACTTACACTTACAAACTGGTAGTTGTAGAGTTATTATTGTAGGCCCGCTTAGCATATCCTACGAATAGGTGTAGTATTGCTTTATAGTCTTTTGTAATTGTATTTCTTCTGACATGCGTTCTTTAATGTACTTGGTTTATCTCATTTATCTGCATTAGTTACTGTTTCTTTTTTTTTTTTCAGGATGCGCTATTATAGCGTATTCGCGTTTACTATCAGCATTTGCATACTGCTTTAAATTTTTAAATTTTTAAATTTTTGAATTTTTGACCGGGTCTGACTGTTTTTTTTTCTTTTTTCTGTTTTGCATGTCCTAAGCTGATGGTCTCTCGGAAATAACTGCTCTACCTACCAAGGTAGAGGTAAGGTCTGCGACACTCTACCCTCCCCAGACCTCACGTTGTGGGATTTCACTGGGTATGTTATTGTTGTTGTTGTTGATATGTATTAGGGGTAACTAACTCAATAATGTGTAGTCGATTAAAGCATGCTTTGTATTCATATTCTGCTAATAATTTCCAGTAAGACCAATGACTGATAAAATGAGCAATATCTGTTGTTTTCTTCTATGTACAGTCTGCATGATCCTCTTAGTATGGTTACTTAAATGACTGACTCGCTATTCACTCGTTTTTGGGTCATAATCATTAAGTAGGAGAGATGGCCGGGTGGTTTAAGGCGTAGCATTGGAATTGCTATGTAGGTTTTTTTTACCGAGAGAAGCATGTTGTTTAAGTATAGATATGGCTCACATAAATAGGATGAGACAACAATGATCTAGGGAAGGATTTATTTGACCGAGTTTAACCAAGTTTCCTGTGCAAGCATAATTTGATGCAACAACTTGATCAAATACTTGCTTTACTTTAGGTGTATTGTGGACTTTACTTTGAGCTTTGAGCAACTGTTTCATTTCTTATTTGATTGGTATCACTAGGTAATGATTTGACAAGGATCACCTGCTAAAAATGTAATCTTTGCTAACTATCTAGATAGCTAGGTAAGGGATTAAGGCCTTGTATGTTAAGTTGATGTGGAAAGACTGATAAGTGGTATAGGACACAAAGGGCTTTAAAACCTAGAGACGAAAATAGGGGAACATGGTTTTGTGGATAGCCTGGATATTCGCTGTATCTGTTAACCAGCCTGAGATATGAAGTGTGATATGTAGTTGACTGGGTGATGTTTAGGCTAAACATGGAGTTGTCCTTAAACCTACATGTGTTCATGTTGCCTTTCTCTGATGATCTGAATCTGATTTAGACTTAGCATGATATGTTGGCTTAGCAACTTATTGTGCAAGCATATAGGGTTCTGAGCGTCAGAATTATCTCAAGTAATCCATGTCTAAATGAACATTGAAATTGGACAGTCCATACTACAGTCTCTTCTTTAAATGACAAACAGTTCTAAAAATTATAAGTCAAAACTAATGTGTTTGGTTCCTATTTAACTAAGTACGGGTGTACAAATAATGATATGTATATGAACATTTCCCCCGTGACACTTGTTTATCTATCCAAGTATTAATGTCAGTTCATAAGAGTGAAAACATGTCTATCTTAAAAATATTAGCCTTGCTTGGTTTGAATCTGTATCTGTGTTACATGTCTTTCCTCTTTTTTAGGCTCAATAGTTGAGACTTGCCATATCATGATATTATAACTCTGCTTTGCTCCTCTTGATGATTGTCAAATGTCTCATGTAGTTAACTGAACTTGATTAAGCTGAAAAAGGCATTTAAGGTATGGATGATTGATTAAAGAGATCAAATAGGAAACAATTCTTGAGATAATAAATGGTATTGGTATGATTATATAGGAATATAGGTGACCCCTACTTAATTTAAGGAAGGAGGTCGTTAGAGCTTCTAGTCCTCCACATTCAAAGGTGAACACCTGAGAAAGCCTAGACAACGAAAAAAATTTAAAACATGAACAAATAACGAATAAACGCTTAATTTAGAAAAATAGCTAATTTATAAGTCCCATACAACGGCGCCAAAATATATGTTGAGGCCAAACACACACACAAGAGTACGTAGTCAACAAGTAATAAAGTGATGAGAATCAAGTATTGTATGCATAGAAACTTATGATTAACTATTAACTAATTTAAACTGATAAAATTTAATTATTCAAGTAAATTCTACCATTATATCTCTGATCCCCAAAGTGACAGCCCCCCAATATGTTAGTTAATATAGGCCTATATCTTGCTGCAATGTCCTATATAAATGCATTTCTAAATTAATTTGCATGAGATTAAAGAACATCATTCCTACTGTTGTGGTTGAGAATCAAGCAACTTTTGTAGCTGAAAGATCATTGGTTCATAATGTCTTGATATGTCATGATTTTTTTAGGCAGGGAGATCCCATGTCACCACTATTGTTTGTGTTGGTGATGAAATATCTTTCTAGAACTCTACAAGAAATGAGTGAACTATCTGATTTTCAGTTCCATCCTATGTGTAAACTCTCAAAATTGACTCACCTTATCTTTGATGAGGACTTGATGATTTTAGGCGGTGCGGGTATGGGCGGTGTGGGTACGGGCGGTGTGGGTACGGGGCGGGTAGCGGATGCGATGCGGGTACATTGCGGGTCTTATATGAAATCCACCCCCGCCTCACTACCCATGGCAGGTAGCACTTTTGATACCCACACCTGCCCCACCACCCACCAAACCATCCCCCATATCCGATCCAACTGGAGCGGGTGCGGGGCGGTACCCGCCCCACTAACATCCCAATCCACAAACAACTTCATTTGGGCGTTGCACATGTCGCGTCGCACTGGCTACAACAGCCAAGAGATTTATTTACCTTTAAACTTTTGAGGGTAATGGGGGCCACAATGCACCACCCACCTCTCCTATTTGAGGGCTATGGTGGGTGCGGTGTGCTGGCCCCACTCCAAACACAATTTGTTTTTTTGCTTTAGGCCTCACGTGTTGCTTCCAAATGGTTCCAAGTTGATTCTCACGCCATTTTTCTCCTCATGAAGTGAATTTTTATCTTCAAAGTACATCCATGCATCATTAATGCCCAAATAAGTCCAATACTTAATAATCACAATACGTTGGGAATATTCAATACAAAATATCACCAAAAAGCGGTAGAAAATAAATTTACATAAAGTAATGCCTACATACATATAAATATGCACACAACATGTAACCACTCTGAACGACCCATCTATCCTTTAAACGATTGTCTGTTTGACTATAAGCCACCACCATCATCATCCTTCACGCAAAATGGCATCAAGACCACCAGCTACTCATTGTTTCCTTCTTCCACCGCCATAAACCACAGAAATACTATCGTCCAAACACCACATCTCCATTGCATTTCCTCCATAGCCAACAATGTAGCAACCTCCATGCCACCTGTCCGCTAAACCTTTCCTTCTTCCATCTCGTTGAAAATGTCTCCACCACCTCTCACCAATGTAGTCGTCAGAAGAATACTCACAAATTACACAAAATTAGTCCTTCCAACTAGGTAAAGACCATTGAAGTTTGGTTCAAATTTTTGATCCTGTGTAGTGCATTTGTTTCGATTTGGAGACATCGAATTTTGTTGAAAACAAATTAGGCTCCTTCCGACATTACCAACTTCTTTCTATGGATGGGGACTCTCATATGATGTATTAAAGTGTTATTATAATATTTAAATAGTATCAAATCTTTTTATTTACTTTATTTATTTATTTATGATTGTTTTAGACAAATATTGATCTTTTAAGTATCATTATCATGTGTTCAATTTATGGCGACTATTATATGATGTATTAAAGTGTTATTATAATATTTAAATAGTATTAAATCTTTTTATTTACTTTATTTATTTATTTATGATTGTTTTAGACAAATATTGGCCTTTTAAGTACCATTACTTGACCTAAAACTCTTTTGATCATGTGTTCAATGGATGTAGACTCCCATATGATGTATTAAAGTGTTATTATAATATTTAAATAGTGGCATGTCCTATTATTTATTTATTTATGAATTTTTAGAAAAATATTGTCCTTGATCTATATATAACATGTGGAAAATTATTGACCATGCATGAAGTCGAGCCTAAATGATAACTGTTAGTTATTGATGACGGTCGGTTTATGGTATACCTATCCACGGTCTCTTAGATTTGTGTAATTTGGGGTTTGGGTGTGGCGTTTGTTGTTTCATTTCTTTTAATTTTTTTATTTGTTAAATTCTTCGTCATCACTATCAGGATCATCCTGTCACCTTGCTCATGAAAATTCAATTTCAACATTTTGAGATCTCCTCCCATTCACTCATGTAATCACTATAATATATTCTACAATCGATGTCATAATAAATCTATAATAGAATATGGCTATGGTCTATGACTGTAGTCGACGCAATAAGTTGTTTGGACTGATTTTCTGAAGAAAAGCCAGATTTTTTGCCGGAAACGGGATCTAAAAAGTGAAGAAATCAGGAGCTTTAGAAGGAAAAAAATTATTTTTATCATTTTTTTGGGGTAATTAAATGGAGGAAAATGTTTAATTTTCTACTTTTTATAGGCAATTAAAATGTTGGGGGTTGGGAGCCAAAATGTATTTTTTTAAAATTTGAGGATAGGTTTGGACTTAGCAGTGGTCTTTTAGCCAATACTTTTAGACATGTGGTTTTTCACCAATATAAGTCTTCAAAGTGGCTTATTGATAAAGAGCCCCTATTAAGCTCAAAGTTGTGTGACTTTTATGTTAGAAAATATAGTTAAGTGACTTTTGGTGAAAAAGTGATAGTTATGTGATTTTTGTGTTAGAAAACATAGTTAAGTGAATTTGGTGAAAAAAGTGACAGTTATGTGATTTTTGTGTTAGAAAATATAGTTAAGTGACTTTGGTGAAAAAAAGTGATAGTTATGTGTCTTTTGTGTTAGAAAACATTTATTTTGGTGAAAAAAAGTGATAGTTATGTGACCATTTCTGAAAATTACCCCCAATTTTTTTGGACTACTGTTGCCACACTGACTTTTTAGGTGTCAATTTCTTTTTTATTCCAGCTTTGCGGCTTACGCCAGACAATTGCTGGACATAGTATTCCGGTACCTTAGTACTACTACCAGTAAATCGCGGGATGTGCTTGAATGACCAGAGTTTGAGAACAGAGCAATTGATATCATTTACAAGGTCCTACCCCATAAGAGAACAAATTATCTCCCACTAGGGTTTGAATCCACACTGCAGCCTCCAACTGGATTTTAAGTTCCCTCAATTGTTGGTATGATTGGTGTATGTGTGTCAATGTTCCTTTAAATAAAATGACATCTAGATCGTCAATTATCCATTGTCAACTGTATTTTAATATAGTAAACAATTGGAGATATAAAAACACTTTTTTATTTCACTACTTGGAAGGTTTACATATATCGGAGGGGGACGTTACAATCGTTACCTCCAAAAATGCAGAACATTAAAGTTGGCTATAAAAAGAAAAGGGGAAAAAACATTACAACACTCGCAATCTTGAATTCAATTTTTTTGGGACTCTTTTTTCTTTTTGTTTTTAAATCTTAGTTCGTTTTCCTGCAATTTTTACGGATTTGGCCGTTGGTGCCTGTAAGGGGGCTAAGATTTCCCATTTTCACCATAGCATTTGCGAAATCAGTGAAGAAAGTCGCCGAATTGGAACTGTAAGTGTTAACAATGGAGTTTGTAGATCCTCCATTAAATAGTTGTTGATCAGAATGAAGAAGGCCCTTTTGGCTTTGCAAGTTCTTGAAATAAACATTGTCAAATGAAGTTGGTGTGGTGTCTAGTGGTGAAAGATTGTTGTTACCACCACTTTGTGGACAATTTGCTTTTACTGAAGTTGCAAATGAGGCATTAATATTTGCTTCATTGTATAGACGGATTCTGAAAGTAGTACACCTAGCTTGGCCTATTGTGTGACTTCCTGAAATATTCCAAGAAACATATAAGTGACATAAAGTAGAATAATGCCAAATAATCGCTAAAAGTTGACGACAAGTATGAAAAGCACATTGGTAAAGATGAGTAATCAATTGTTAGGAATATATGATGGACATACCGACAATAAGTAGGAAACAAATGGCTATAGTTAACAAACAATTGGAAAGAATTTAATTTAACTTGTTATTATAAGTTATTTTTGCAAGTTATCAAATTATTGTTCATTTAAACTTATTGTAGATGACTAACATACTGTCGGTGAACAAAGCTTAAACTCGTGAATTAATCGGAGATTTAAGTTATATACATAGATAATGCCATCAATATAGTTTTAACATGTAATAACATATTAGTTACCAGTTTTACCAGGTAAACAAGTACTTTATCAAAGAGATTTACTTGTAAATGCATTTATAGTGACATGATTGTGTATATATTTTTACACAATTGATATATAGAACTTATATGCTCGTTAATTAATGGTTTTGGAAAGTTAAAACAGACCTGAGAGAGCCACCATTTCCCTAGTAGTTAAACCTTTGTTAGAGAAGGAAGAAATGAGGCCACTGAGGTTCAAGGTTGGTGCAGGAATGTTGTTGTTTGCTGCACTCAAACTTGCAGTAGTTGAGTCTCTTCGGCCGAGTAAAACAGTCCAACTTGGGCCACCAAGCTGAGAATTCATCAATTCCACACGTAATTAAGAGTCAACAGCGTGCCCTTCTATTTTTAATTACTCACTAAGCGACAAGTTTATTAATTAAACAATCAGCACATATCATGTGCTTGCAAAAGAATTAATTTTTGAATTAATTAGGCCTATAAATTTGTTAAGTATAGCATATTTTCACTTACTTTGACGACAGAATCTCGTGCGGCAACGGCTAAAATGTCTGCACACGATACAACGCCAGCACACGAAGATTCCACTTGAGTTTTGATTGTATCAATCACATCGAATCCTCTTAACGATCCACTATTTGGTCCAGCAGTTTTCTCTCCCGTGAAGTTTGATGTGTCATCTAGTAGCACGGATGCATCGCAACCCTGATTCAATTATGTAAAAAATGTCACATGTTTATTTGACATCAAAGTAAAGTTGTTATGAGTATAATTGGTCACGCAACAACATATATATTGCCATACGCAAGTTTATTTAGCATTAATGCATGATTGTTTGCTGTATGTGAGAGATAGAGGGGTAGAGAAAGTCATCGCTTATTGCTTGTTATCTCAAGGTTATCTTAATTTCATGATCATCTATAGTAGCTCAAATAGTTATCATGGAGAAGAAGACAAGAATTATTAGTTAAGGGGTTATTTTCAAGATTGTTGAGGAACTATTTGAGTCAATGGTGTATAAGTGAAATAACAAGCAAAGAGTTTTAACCGGGGGACTATATATGTATATATCTAACATCTCCCTATCTTTTTTTTGCTAATTAAGAAGGTGCAGGATCTTTCTTAAGCCGGTAGCTCTTCAGCTTGTAGGCTCCATTCTTGTCAAAACACATAACTTGCTGGTCAATAAAACACACACAGTTAACGGTCAATATCAATCTCATATACCGAAAATTTTATTTTGTTTCTTACACAACTAAAACGCGTACCCACACATTTAATGGTCAATATCAATGTTCCTATACCAATTTTTTTTATTTTGTGCCTTACACAACTAATATGTTGTGTGAGACTTTTTTATCTCAAAATTTAGTACTTCAAATTTTGTGGACTCAAAAAGTGTAAAATTTCGGTCCACTAAATTGTGAGAGACCTAATAGAACCCTCAAACTATTAATGTCAGTTGTGTGAGACACAAAATAAATTTTGTCTTATACCACATCTACCTAGTGCTATTATTAGAGGCGTGGTCTTGGCTAAACTAAGATTATCTTGTGACGTCTGAAAAAGGATCGGATCACAAGGATCTATTGTACGCAGTCTTATCTCACATTTCTGCAAGACACTGTTTCCACGGCTTGAAAAATGCATATGCTATTATTTATGTTCCATATATGCCACTCAATCAACCATGCTTCAATATAAATCGGAGTCGATCATATAAATTTTCCGTATCAAATTTAAAGGATCATTATAATTAGATTGTATTAGTCATCCATCCAGGGAAAATATTAAAGGAAAATATTCCTGTTTGCACGAACATATGCATGCATGGACACTTATGAAATAAAAAAGTTATAGGAGTATTAAGAAGTAACGAGTTAGAGAAGTAAATAAGGTTAAAGGTAACTTGCATTGACAAAACAATCATGGAAATGAAGACGAAGTAAAGAAGCTCCCATTCGAGCCTCTTTATTGACAGCAGAATTCACAGCTGTTTTAATAACTGAGAGGACATTTGGACACGAGGAAGAGTAGAAATTGGCGGACAACGACTGAGCAGAGCTCATTCCATGAAGAAAAGGAAATATTATTAGTAATAACAATGATATCTTAGCCATAGCTACAAAAAAGAAGAGTAGTAAGGCAGTGGAAGGAGAAAGAAAATTGCTTGTGCTTCTTACTACTGTGTGTAAGGTGCAATATGCCTCCACATATTTATAGTAGTTGGTGGCGGCAGATCGAGTGCACCCAATTTACGTGTAACTTTAACTTCTTAATACTTTTCCTTTTTAACAAATTTTAAGAACAATAAAGTGCGTCAATTGTACATACTTTAAAGAGCCTGATTGGAAATTTCCAGCAGTACCAAGAGATTTTTTGAAAGCTTGAGGGTGTGTTTGGCAACGGGAAAATTTTCAGAAAATCAAGAGTTTCTCTTATTTTTTTTGTTTTTAGCACGTAAGCAGAAAAATTTATCTTAAAAGAATTTGTATAATTTAGACAAACACTAGAGATGGGGATAGAAGTTTTTTTTGGGGGTGGGGGGTGGGGGGTGGGTGGAAGGCGTGTGGGGTGGTGAGGATGGGGATGGGGATGGGGGCTATGTGGGTGGATAGGGATGACAGGTGTGTACAATTTTGCGGATTCCGTACCTGCCCCAATTGGGGCGGGTATGGGTATAACATTGACGGATAGTAGGCGGGTATAGTATAATTTTGGCGGATAGTAGGCGCGTATGGGTAGGTGATGAATTTGCAGTTATACCCGCTTACCCCACCCCGCATCCAACCGCCCGCCCGCCTTATATCCGCCAACTATAATTTTATTTGTACAACTTTATATTTATCTAAAGCCCAAATAATTTGGTACAATATAGTAGTAGTAGATAATTCTCATGTATTGGCAGGTTGACAAAATGACAAATGAATTGATTACAAAATATAGCTGGCCGGTACATGCGGGTATTGGTGGATGGTGGATATCCACTTGGGTGGTGGAGCGGGTGTGATTTAGCAATATACCCGTCTAGGCAGATATGGATGTTGAATGTACCCGCCACGGGTGGCGGGTATAAAATTTTCTGGCGGGTACGGGTGCGAGGGAGGGCGTACCCGCACCCGCCCCGCCCAATTGCCATCCCTAGTTATGGTGGAGGTGACGTGGAATGCCACTTGTAAAATTTGTTATTCCAAATTTCACTTAGAAAAGTTATTTTTCTCATTTTTAAGAAATTTATTTTCTTAAAAAAATATATTCAAAAGTAATTTATTAATCAAATATCAAAAAATTAAAAAATATTTTTCTTCACTCCATTACCAAACACACCCTTAGGCCTCAAAGTTCCTAACTTTTTGCGTCTCCAAGTAATTGCTTTTCGAGTTCGCTTAGCTGTAATATATAAAGTCAAGGGACTTGTGCGTCATTTATCAATTTGTTGTTATTTCGTTTCACGGTTTCAATTTCATGACCAAGACACTGTATTAAATGTAGTAGAAATAGTCTCACGACGACTCGTATGTTCATTATGATTCACCACTTATAGTAGTCACAAAAACCTTTAAATCGTGGTTTAATTTGGAGTGGAAGATAGGAGTACTAGTTAAGCAAGCTTCACTTGTCAATTTACTTTGATTATTTTATACTCCATTTTCTTTTATTTACTTGTTCAGTATATTTTTCTTTTAATTTTTTCACGTTACTAAATTAATTCTTTTTCATTTTACTCTTATTATTAAAAAATTATTTCTCAAAATTAATTAGATTATAGTTAATTTTAAATTTTCAACGAACCATTAGTAATCATGCAAATGGTGGAAGTAAATTTTAGCCATATATAAGAATATGTTTGTCCCAAAAAACAGAACTTAAATATCCTCTGTATTGGGTTGAAATGCATCTGGAGTCATTAAGCGTATACAAGAAGTTTCATCGTTCCGGAAACCCCAACGTCCCCAAAGGATCTCCACAACTTTCCTCCACTCCCAACAACTCCCGCCACATCAGCTTTTCTAGATCAAAGTGTCGCAGCACGCGTGGGTGCGATGACGTTAGTATGCTCACGTCGCCACAACTTTCTGGGGTCATAATAGTCTAAGTTTTTTCCTATATATGCAAGACTTAGAAGAGAAGGAAAACACATTGTATTTTCTCTAAGCTCACATTTGTAACTAAGATCTCTCAAGCTAATACACAATTCTCAGCTTTGGCTCTTGTTTCGATTCATAGCTCATTTTTAGATCTAACCTATTCATTTTCTTTATTTGCTTATTATCATATTTTTACATCTATTTTTAATCTCACATATTCATAACCTATCTATCAAATCCCGGACTCAATCAAGAGGATCTCTGGATCGGATACGACCTACTTGTCTTTAAACCCTCAAATACAAATCTCTAACTATATTTTGGGTTAGAATCATTTTCACCGAAAAATAATTTGACGTCGTCTGTGGGGATAGATAGTGGTGGAGTTGTCTCGATATGTAGCTGATCTTCTTGAAAAAACCCTTAACATGAACGTTGTAACTCACAACATGTCAGGTGAAGACATCATTGCTCATGTAGCACAGGGACTTGGAGCGGTACCTATACCCGCTGATCATCAAAACCCAGCGGGTCATTCAGAAAATTTGTGAACAGAGGCAAAAAAGGAATCTGAACGAAGGCGGTGGATCGGCGAGAGCAGGTCTTCGTTAAAATTATCCGAGAAAGAACGCAATGAGGAAATTTTTGATAAAGCAAAAGTAGAAGGAACCCGAAAAGAACACCCGAGGGAAGGAGGTCGGTCAAATCTCAAATCGGCTAGCCTCGAACAATTGACAAAAGAGTATCTCTCACTAAGGGTTCGATCACATCTGTCCTAAAAGGACAAAACGAGATGATGTTGCGCATGGAAGTGGCGGTTACTGCTATAACTACTCATTCAAGGGTTGGGACTCCAACGTCGGAAGGATCGGTTGGACGCGTTAACAGAAGGATTACGTCGAGTAGAAAAGGAAATGAACGAGCGGCTGAGACAAATACCCAGGGCGCCGCCCTTCATAAAGGGAATGGGGCCCAGAAGGAATGGGGTCCTGCCGTATCTAGAAAGTGCAGCCCCCATCCCAATCCCAAAAAAGTTCAAGATACCTGACATATCAAAATACGATGGAACCACAGATCCGGAAGAGCACATCGTGACCTTCGAGGCAGCCGTCACTGGGCACGATCTAAAACAACACAAAACTAAATCTGTTATGCTAAAGAAATTCGTCCAAACGCTTATAAAGGGAGCACTCTCCTGGTATACTCACTTACCCGAAAATTCTATTGATTGCTTTTCTACTCTTGCAGATATTTTTGTCAAGGCTTACGTCGAGACCCAAAGGGTAGAAACACACGAGTATGACATATTCATAATAAAGCAGCAATGGGATGAGCTATTGCAAGGTTTTGTGGATAAGTTCCATAGGGAATGAATGGTGTTTCCATCTATATCAAAAGATTAGGCGGCAGCCGCATTCATAGACGGGTTGAACTTGTAAAGTTCAAACGCTTCCAGAAAGCTGAAGGAAAGTCTAAAAGAATTCCCGGTGAAAACATAGAGGGAAATAAATCCCAGGTACATAACGAAGAGTGGATTGAGGAAGACCAGCGAGTGGAAACATCGACATACACAGGTAGTCACCCCCTGAGGAGGCCAGGCCAAGGATACAACACTAGCGCAACAAACCAAGAACAGTTTGAGCAGTATGACGCTAGGAGATTCTCAGGCGCGAGAATGAGTCGGGGCAGCACTAGAAACCATCAAGGTCTTATTGAATGGGCCCCCGATGAATAGAAGGGTCCACGTAAAAAGAGGCTGGTCTTGCAAAGCTATCTGACTACAATTTCAGCATAAACGTGGCATAGTTAGTGGCGGTGATGAAAATCATGAAAGAAACCAGGTTTCCAGATGACGTGCGCACCAACCCGGAGAAAAGAAAACTGTGGTTGTAGTGCCATTTTCATAGCACACATGGTCACACCACATAATATTGAGGTAATATAAGGATCGAAGTAGCACAGCTGCTGCGCGCGGGTTACTTAAGAGAGTCAATCAGCGATCGGGCAAAGCTCAACTTGAGCAGGAATGATGGGCAAAGACCGAGTCAAACGCCTCTGCCTACTCACACTATTCATAACATTTTCGATATAGAGGTGGTCATCAATGAGAAATTCCAAGGTCTCAGTCACAACCCTAAGCCATGGGCGAAAACCCGTGAAGAGTCAGGACATCGCGTTTTCTAGCAACGACTGCGGAAGCTTCACTTTGCCTCACAATGAGGCTGTGGTAATATCTTTGAAAATTAATAAATATTTCACTAAGGGTGTTTTGGTTGATCCAGAAAGTTCAGCTAACATCATTCAGTTGCGAGTCCTAAAGAAATGCTGATGGATGAATCAATCACTCCCTCGACAAAGGTGCTGGCAGGATTCAATATGTCCAACGAACTGATAAATGGGGAATTTGAATTAATGGTTTGCGTCGATGGCTTGAAACAAGTCACGACTTTTAAAGTTGTGTTTGGAGATACGACCTATAACACAATACTCAGGAGGCCCTAGTTGCACGCAATGCAGGCAGACCTTTTGACTTATCACTAGAAGGTCAAGTTCCCCACACCTTAGGGGATCACAAAAATTAGAGGAAATGGCAGTTGTTCCCAATTAGAAGATGTGTTGGCAGTAACGGTTCCTCAGAAATGGGAAGCAGATCAATAGAAATTACAGTCATCGAGCTCAAATAAAATTCTCAGAGAAAGGAAGGAGTAGCTTGCGGAAGAAGGGTACTCAAATCAAATCATCTTGAAATGCTTCATTTTGACATCAGACAAGGCTCCTGCATATTCGACCATTGAGGAGATGACCAGTGTGACATTTTTCGAATAACATCCCCAAAAGAAGGTATACCTGGGCTCGGAGCTCTCGCTCGGGCTTAGGAATACATTTTATATTATTTAACAATTAACTTAGATTTCTTTACTTGGTCTCACCTTGACATAACTGGGATCCCCTCCCCCCCCCCCCCCGAATATAGCTATCACCGGTTAATCGCTGATCCTAATCATAATTCAGTGAGGAAAATAAAGCGGCCGATATCAATAGTCAGGGACTAATTCGTGAAGAAAGAGGTGACACACCTGCTTAATATAGGTTCTGTGTAGAGGGTCGAGAATCCCGCATGTCTAGCTAATGTGGTGGTGGTTCCTAAAAAACTCAACAAATTCAGAATGTGTATGGACTTCAAGGACTTGAATGAGGCATGTCCTAAGGATTCATTTCCCTTTCCACATATTAATCAGACCGTAGATGCTACGGCTGGACATGAGTTTCTCAACTTCTTAGATGTGTACTCCGGGTATAATCAGATCAGCCTACACCCGGATGATCAGAAAAAACCTCTTTCATGACTAATCATGATAACTTTTATTACAATGTAATGTCGTTTGGTCTTAAGAATGTAGGGGCCACTTACCAGAGGTTGGTGAATAAAAAGTTTGAGAGGAAAATCAGTCGTTATATTGATGACATATTGGTCAAGTCCCGAGAAGCTGAGACTCACTTGGGTTCCTTGGCCGAAATGTTCGCCGTCTTGCAATGGCATGTCATGAAGCTAAATCCAAAAAAATGCACTTTCGGGGTTAGGTCTGGGAAGTCCTTGGGCTTCCTTGTCTCTGATTGTGGCATCGAGATGAACCTTGATAAAGTGAAGGCTATCAAGGCGATGTCAGATACACTAAATAACTTCAAATATGTGCAGGGGCTAACCGAAAAGATTGCAGTCCTAAGAAGATTCATATCACTATTGATAGATCAGTGTCATGAATTTTTCAAACCTACAAAAAAGGACCATCATTTTCTGTGGACACGAGAGTGTAATCAAAGCTCGCAGGACCTCAAGGCTTACTTAGCTAGCCCTTATGTAATAGCCAAGCCTGAAAAGAGAGAGAGACTGCTCACCTATGTGACTGTCTCAATTGTGACAGTTAACGTCGCTTTCGTACGAGAAGAAAAAGAAGAGCAACTCCCCATCTATTATGCCAGTAAAACATTAATCGGGGCCGAGTAACGATGTCCGAACACAAAAAATCTAGCCCTGGCCCTCATCATGACCACACGAAAGTTGTGACCATACTTCCAATGTCATCCAGTAACTATCGTGACTAATACCCCGCTGCAAGGAGAGAATATCATGAGTCAACTATCAAAATGGTTAGTCAAAATAAGTGAATATAATCTGACATATCAACCCCGATCAGCAATACGAATACCGAGTCTGCCGGAGTTTGCGATTGATTTCACCCTCACATTACGACCTTGAAAAATCTCGAGGTATGAATCTATTCCTTTTTTATGTTTCTTGTAACCTTTTGTGATCACAAGACTGGGACTGGTTGTGTAATTTTTAGGGCCAGAAGACGTCAAAGTGAAGATATGAAAATACGTGTTGCACTCTTTTCCTTGGCCGGCCTTTTTTTCCCAAATGGGTTTTTATCGGCCAGGGTTTTAACGAGGCAAAAACTAAAAAGCGTATTACTTAGAAGAATTAAACATGGAAGTACAAATGCGAAGGGAAACGATCTGCTCCTGGATACAAGGGCCGAGGGCCATTGCTTTTTTTACTTTTTACTTTTATCAGAAAATATGTATGTATTATGGTCTGAATGCCAAACACAATATATAAGAATAAGTTTGCTTAAAGGCTTCCTACACTCTAATGTTGTTGGTACGAATGCTTCCTCCGAGACTGGATAATAGCCACTTCGAACACACGACATGGCCTATGTGCCTCAGAGCGTGAAGAAAACATAAACGTATGCCAATATAAGGCACCGAACAAAGGGGGGCCCTCATTTCATTATGAAATGGACGATTTAAATTCAAAATCATAAAATACGCGTTCGGAAGTAATGTTCTCATATTGTGGGTAGCGATTGCTCAAAATCTCGCATACGTTGCGAAGAAATAAAAATGCAAATAGTGAAACTTAAATACAAACGTTTGAATTTGTCATAGAGCATAGTCTCGATGAGGGAGTCCTTAGGTGAAAGGATCTCTATGGTTGAACTGCTCCACTTCACAGGACCGAGTAATTCATACACCCCGCCACTAAGCGTACCAACATAACTAGAGTAATAAGGAATGATCAAAATGAGAGGCGCCGAACTTCAGCAATTCAAAGTTAAGAGAAAACACTGGCACGGGAAAGCATTCGATAAAATGTCCCAAAAACACGGGCAATACCAGCAATACAAAACAAATTGTCTCACATAAAAGGCCAACAAACATATATAAAACATTAAATACTCCACTCAAGGAGTACAATGTTCAAGCTCCAGTAACTGGGGCTTCAGAGTTTCCACCGGGGGCATGTGTCTCCGGGCTTATAACAGCCGGTGGATCCTTCGAAAGGGTCATCTCTACACCATCTCCTCCCATTTCCGGAGCTATAGAGGGGCTTTCGGGATGGGTCACCTCCCCTTTGCCTTTCGCTCTCCCGCTTTAAGCCATGGGAACCTCGGGGGAATGCTTCTCATGCTCAAACATGGTCTCCCCTTCACCCTCATGAGACCACGTTTCATCATCAAAACACAGAACAAGGTCCACGGATGGGGCACACACATGCAAAGCCTTATGGGCCTTATCCTTTACCCTCAAAGTATCAACCAAGGCAGCCTTAACATTTATCAAGCCATCTCAAACCTCCTGGAGAACTTGCCGATGAGCCTGATACACAACATAGGCAAGGATAAAATCTAGCTTCAACATCTAAATTTTGGCATCTGTGTCGGACATATCAACCTTCTACAGAGTCGCTTGGAGGAAAGTATTACTCTTGATCAGATTCTTATTACACTTAACCTGGTTATCATAATGAGTCGACATGCCCTCATATCTTCCCTCAAGTATGCTCAAAGCTCTTTCAGCAGAAACTTTTTCCATTTGACAAGCCTCGAGCTCAATCCCCCTGATCAAAATTGGCACGACCATATCCATTTCCCTCTGAACTATATTGGCAAAGTGCTCCTGATGCTCGGCCCACTTCCTCTGAAGGTCTAGAAGCTCCTTGTGAAATTTCACAGCCTCCTTACTATAAATCTCTCTGTCCTACTTTGACTGGTCCAACTTAGCTTCCAAATTCTCCACGGAGAGCAGCTGGCTCTCCAAAACCGGGACTCGTTCTTACATCGCCTAGTACTATAGCATCATTTTCCTCTCTTTAACGTGTTTCTAGTAAAAACTATCCATAATGAGAAGGCTCGCCAGAGAAAGTGAACATTTCGGAAAACATAGTGTTACGATGCGAAAACATGAAAATCAAACCAGAAAGAAAGAAGAAAGCATACATGCACGATCGTTTGAGCTCATGCATTAAGAAAATAGTTTCCAGAGACCCTCCCCATCTTCTCCTTATCCCTCTCACTTGCAAAAGACTGCAGGTAGTTGGCCACCCCTACTGGCCTCGAAAGAAGGTTGCATTCCTGAGGTACGGTCAAAGTAACTTACCAGCGAGCTGTTGGATTACGGACCAGGGCAGGATATGTATCCACTAGCCATGACCCATGGAAGCTCCTTAGACCCTCGCTACACGTTCCAACATTAGGACCCCCAATACGACCCCTAACCATGGTACCTTGAGGGGTGGAGACTCGCCTTTGAGAAACTAGAGCAGGGGGAGCCAATGATGATGATGGGATGCAAGGGATATGAGCGAAGCCCGGAGCCATACCATCAACCCGAGTAGGAGCAAAGAAAAAAAGAGTGCAGGAGTTCATCTTGTCAGACATATCCATTTTCCTAAAAAGACCGGCAACAACAGTATCAAGCATGTTAGCCCTTCGGTGGGTAAGCTCTGAGGCAGGATCCACTTCTTCGCTGGCATCAGACACCAAATCGATGGCTACCGGTCGAGTAGCTTGGGTAGCTGGGGGCGGCTCCTAGGCTTCTTGCTCCCCGGCATCCGGTCTAATCCATTTGGTCGGGGGAGGAGAAGAAAGAGACAATGATCTTTTGGCTCCAGCAGAATTCGCAGCCTCTGGGCCTCTGCCCAGCTATGAAACATCTCTTTTAATTTGCTGAAGGAGGCCGCATACAGATCCTCATGAACCTCCGCATGCGCTTATACTGATGCTCCCTTCAGAATATCGTGATTCTTCTCTTTTCAATTATAATTTAGTACGATCTCCTGCCACGTTCGGTGGGAAGAGGGTGCATATTCCAGGCTCTTCTAGACCCATCGGGCCAAATTCGACACAGGCTCTGATTTCCACGCTATGGCTGACGGAGAAAGAAGAGAGATAGTCTGATATGCAGTTAAGACAGGTAAAATAATGAAGTAAGGCTTGAGCAGAGTACTTACGCTCAAAATTCCATCTTTTCGAAATAGGCGCATCTGGGCTTGACCTGATTGTCTATCGCGACAATGATATAGCTCTCCGTCTACCAACGATCAGAGTCATAATCAGTACTAACAATCAATGCATTTTAGCCACGGCGGGATAGCCGAATAACCCCCGCTCTAAATAATTGGGGAGAATAAATGTGAATTAAGTAGGCGAGGGTAAAGTCCTCCCCCACCTGAGAAGAAAGGTATCGGAGGCACACAACTGTCCTTCAAAGGGCCGGACCAACCTGGGTCAGGAACACTTTGTATTTCTAGTAAAATTCCAAAATCACAGGATTAATAAGTTTGCCTAGCTGCAAGGAAATGTGTACGTGTACACGAAGGAGTATCCCTGCCGATACGAAGTAATATTCTCCCTTTCCCTAGAGAGAAACACTTATATGTTGTTCTAGCCACAGTCTACCTATACCCGGCTCAGATAACGGGCAGTCACAGTGGATTTGTATGAGCTCACCAATCGAGATCGCTCTAAATCCATAGAGACCGGGCGCTTTCAGAGATCCTTTAGAAAAGACTAGCTATCGGGAATATAGGCATCGGTTTGTTGAGTGGAAGAAGAAGCCCTTGATTTCTTCTTCCTCGACGTCCTGATAGTTGATGGAAAAGAGTCCAATATAGGAACCTTGTGGAGGGGGACGTCTGAATCTCCCCGAGTCAATATCCGAGCCCGTGTGGTGTCACCGCCGGCAATCGAAGAATCCAAAGACATGGAAGTAAAAATTTGGCGGAGGGAGAGAAAGGAATAACAACTGTTTGTTTGAAAACTTTTTGAAGAATGAAGCGTCAAATGAGTAAAAAGAATGAGAGGAATCCTTATGGGGAATATGGTACATAGAAAGGATAAAGAAGGGGAAATGTTTGATCTAAAGGAAAAAATATCAAGCCATCATAATAACGTCCCTTCCATTGGTTGTGTATGAGAGCCTTGCATTTCTGCACTATCTCTCACAACTCTCTCACTGGCTGAAGGGCGTACTCTAAATACCCAATCTTCACCAAATACTCCCACTGAATCCTTGTCTAGGTCTTTTGACAAGGGTTCAACGTCTGCGTTATCTTGTGGTTCTTGAATTTCTTGAAGTTCTACCTTATTGCAGCTCCGTTCCTTGTAGACATAGTCTTCTTCAAAGAAAGTTGCATTTCTGGAAATAATGGCCTTATGTTCTCCATATAGATAGAAGTAGTGTCCCTTAGTTTCCTTTGGATACCCCACAAAATAATATTTTTTCACTTTTAGATTCCAACTTGTCAGTAAGCATCTCCTTTACATATACAGGGCACCCTAGGGTCGCATGTGATTAAGTGCTGGCTTCTTGCCGTTCCATATCTCATATGGAGTTTTCTCTACTGACTTTGAAGGAACCCTGTTCAAAATATAAATTGAGATTTGCAATGCATAGCCCAAAGGTATGTTGGTAGAGCTGAGAAACTCATCATGGATCTAACCATATATAATAGGGTTCGATTTCTCCTTTCAGCAACACCATTCATCTGTGGCGTACCAGGAGGTGTCCATTGTGATTGGACTCCATGAAGCTTCAAATAATCCAGAAATTCTTTACTTAAGTATTCACTTCCTCTATCCGATCGAAGTGTCTTGATACTTGTTTCAAGTTGCTTCTCTACTTCTGACTTGTACTCCTTGAATTTCTCAAAGGCTTCGAACTTATGTTTCATAAGATACACATGCCCAAACCTTGTGAAATCGTCTGTAAAAGTGATGAAGTAAGGGAAGCCTCCCTTAGCTTGAGTTGAAAATGGCCCACGTACATCAGTTTGGACCAACTCAAGTACCTCTTTGGCTCGCACCCCTTTCCCAGAAAGTGACTTGTTGGTCATCTTTCCTCTCAAGCAAGATACACAGTTACCAAAGGACTCTAAGTCAAATGGTTCCAGGTAGTCTAACTTTCTTAATCTTGCTATCCTTGATTCGTTGATGTGACCAAGTCTACAGTGCCATAAGTAGGTGGGGTTTCTTGGATTACTTATCTTAGCTCGTTTATTTTGCACATTGAAAATTTCACGACTACAGTTTAGAATATACAAACCATCCACAAGCAGAGCATTTCCGCAAACAAAACCTTTAAAAGACAGTATATAACTGTCATTTGTAATAAATGAGGAAAACCCCTCAATGTCTAACACTGGGACATAAATTATATTCCTCGTCAATGAGGGAACAAAATAAAAATTATTCAGTTCTAAACAAAAGCCTGAAGTCCAATCTTGTCTATAAGTTCCCACACGTTAAACATTTACTCGTGCTCCGTTTCCAACGCGCAAGTCTACCTCCCAAGGTCCAACTTTTCTGCTGTCAATCAGACCCTGCACATTATTACAAATGTGTGAGCCACAAGCGGTATATAATACCCAGTAGTGAGAGTTACTTATAGACATATTTATTTCAATGGCAAACATACCTTGTCCAGTAGAGCCAGGAGCACCTGGTGCTTTGCCTCTTCCTGGAGCTGTGCAATTCTTCTTCCAGTGCACATTCTTCTTGCAGTTGAGGCACACATCTGAAACTACCTTTGCTTTCTTCTGAACACCTCCTTTAGGTTTCATAACTGTAGGTGCAACAACTGTCTTACCCTTCTTCTTTTGTATGTTCTTACCCTTGGGTTTGAACTTGCTAGAAGAGCCCACAATGAGCAAAACTTTACCTTTAGAGGTAGATGATTCAAAGGTCTTTAACATGTTGTGAAGCTCTGGAAGACTTGCCTTGGTCCTATTCATGTTGAAGTTCACAATGAAATTCTCAAATGAACCTGGAAGTGAATTTAGGATCAGGTTGACAGAGACATTTATAGGCAGCTTCGTTCCAATCGAAGCCAACCTTTCTATTAACCCAATAATCTTCAGAACATGCGCTGACACTTGACCCCCATCGTTCAGCTTACACTTGAAAAGGTCCCTCAACAGTTCATACTCCATTGTCTGTGACTGTGAGTCATAGAGACTCTTCAAGTGTTCTAGCATCTCGTTGGGGCCCATGTTTTCATGTTGCCTCTGTAACTCCAAGGTCATGGAGGACAACATTACACATTGTGCCGATGTAGCATCGTCTAGATGTTTCTGATAAGCCACCTTGTCAAACAGGGTATACTCAACAGAATCTTCAGCGGGGACTGTGGGGAACACTGTGTCTAACACATACTCAATTTTCTCAAGTCTTAACACCAATCGCAGATTTCTTAACCAGTCAGGGTAATTTGATCCAGTCAACTTGTTTGTCTCAACCAACATTTTCAGTGATAGATTCGACATTTTATACGACTGAAGAAACAAATAGACTTGAAATTAAACTCTAATGTAATTTCTATTGAACACATTCGTTAACTAATTAACATGGAAGAATAAACTCTTTGACCCTATGGAAGAATACGAACTCATATTAAATATGGTCATAATGGGCCATGATCTAGGTTCATGCTATCTCCGCGTTTGTTGTGGCTGATAACTTCAGCACAACCTGGTAGGTCTCTAAACCAATTACAAACAATTCATAACTCATGTTTGACCGAATGTTCTAAACAATCAATCTGCATCTCTCGACTTGTCCAACACTGTGGCGCCAAGACAACCTAGCAAGTCAACCCCGTTATGCGACTGCAATTATGTATCTAAGTGAGTTTTTTCTTATAGAGCAAATACTGTGGTGTAAATACTCATGAAGGTTTATCACCCACTTCTACATTTAACATGCATCTATGAAAAAGTCTGAGTCCCCGTAGACTTAGAGCAAATATTGTGGCATAAATACTCATCTCGCCGAAAATGATTTTGCACTACAATCAATTATAACGGACGACACGTTCATTTCAAATGAGACTTGTATTAAAATTTTAGGGAACATTTAATTCAAGGTTTTAACCAAGATCAACTCTTTTACGCCATATCCAATATGACATCTTAACATCGTGCAAATTAATGACACATATAGTTGGGAACCATCAACCCAATATGCATGATATAAGATGGTTTAATCAAATACTGGGCGTCGCCTGCCCAGACAGTTATAACGGACGCTATTCTAGAAATGTAAATGACAAATATTTTGACATTTAGCACATAAACAGTATACTTATCAAATAATATACCGTATAATAATAATCTTGGGTTAAACATTCTAAACTCTAATTTATTTTTGTTTTCGGACAGGTGGGGCTGCAGCGCTAATCATTAAAGCTGCGATGCCACTGAGGCAGAAGCCTTTGGGTTTCTAAAAATATGCATTAGCGCCGCGGCGCTCCACCATGGAGCCGCGATGCTGCAGAGGCAGAAATATTTCTACTTCTACAAATGCATCAGCACTGCGGCGCTTCACCATGGAGCTGCGACGCTTATTGTCCAATGAGTTCAAGTATTGAAAATGGGGCATTAGCGCCCTACCATAGGGCCACAACGCCCTACCATAGGGCTGCGGCGCCGATGTCCTGACAAACATTTATGTGTTGATTTTCATAATCGTTCAACCCCTAAATCCAATTTAGGGATCAATTCACAGGTCCTTTATCATCACCCACCATTATCAATAACGCCCATATTGACCATCATCCATTCTTACTCGTTCTTAGCCGTGCACCGTGCACCGTGCAATGAGCCAGACAACGCACTTTTGGCTTAGTTTGAGTTAGAGCAGAATGACTTCCTCGAGTTAGCGTAGGAGATAATTTAGGGTGATATCAAAAGGTCAACATTCGTTCAAGACATGTAGGATTTCAAGAAACCTCGTTTGAATCCAATTTTATATTTAATCTATATTATTATTCTATTCAATTGTTATATAACTATTGAACAAGTCTGGGCTCTGATATCATTGTAGGGTTTTGTTGGGTTCAAAACACATAAGTAAGTTTAAATTTTTTGTTTCTTACTTACCCCAACAAGTTTTCTGGTATGGTTATACAACAATCAAACCTGTAATATAAAACATAATACTTACAGGTAATAGTATCTGAAGTCTTTATCTACTATAAGGTGCACACGCAGTTGCCCTTCTGATTGCAAGCTCCAAGCTTCAATGTATTTCTCTTTCGGAAAGCTAGAAAATCCGACAGAGGTTCGAGAGTGTTTAATTCTAAGTCTCTAAGGCTTAGAATGATAATCTGAAATTGGTGTTTGAATAATGAAGAGAATGCCTCTATTTATAGTTGAAAAATAGGTCAAAACCGGATTAGGGTCTGACCCAAAATTCGAGGCAAATGCGCCGCGACCCTAGGGTATGGAAGCCGCGGTGCTCGACGTGCACCTGTACTGCACCGCGGCCCTAGGGTATGGGCGTCATGGCGCTCGACGTACTCCTGCACTGCACCGCGTCCCTAGGGTATGGGCGCCATGGCGCTCGACGTGCTCCTGCATTGTCTGGATTTATTTTTCGTGCATTCTTAATTAAATCAAAAATCCAATTTTGACTTAATTAAAATAATTATTATTCATTTAAATATCTCGATTCCAAATCGAACATTTAATTACTCTCTCAATACATTCTTAGATTGAAAAGACAATTGACATAGTGTGACCCTACATGCCTTCTTATATCGACATTAATCAAATTAAGATCTACGCGGAACTCCTAGACGGCGCCGGAAGACGATCTCAATATGTGAAGTACGTTTACGCGAATCCAGTAAACTTAACCTTTATGTGGTAAGATAAAATCCTTTCATTCACGACACACCCGATTAATCTTAGGATTTGTCAAGTGTCTATCCAAATGGCTTAATCATTGTATCTCGTCTATATTAGTTGACGACTAGATCATATTTTAAATATGTCTATTGCGTTGGCCAATGACTTAGTCAACCTAATATCACTGAGAATCTGAGTGTTCTCTCGAATATACATTCGAGAAATGAATCCTAATGTTGGCTCAACTACCACATTTAATCCACATCGTAATGTACCCAATACAAGCCGTATCTCAACCTATAAGGCATTTGAGCTTAGGACGGGATCAAAGTACATTACTTTATAGACAAGGCGCGTATTGACTTCAAGTCTAAGGACTTCTATCTCCCACACGCTGATCATACTTTAGACAAGTATAACAAACAGTATATCAACAAGGTATACCAATACTTTCAAAGTATCCATGTGTCTATCACAAGTAGCATTACTCATAGCAGGTGAGACATACTACATCCTCTAAGGATGTGATGCAGACCACATGTCGACTTATCACATATCATCGATATCCCATTCTCGATGATCAATAGTCGAGGCTATTTTAAGAGTCACGCTTTATCATCAATAGCTCACTCTATTAATGACAACGTAAGCTCAAGGGATGCACATTAATGAATAATTATAAATAATCAAATAATAATTCAATAATCGCAAATGCCATAAATATTAATCTTATTAATAATACGAATGTGTTCAAGTACATTTGTCCCTAATAGTGATTGTCTCTAGGACATACAAAATTTCAGCAAAATCGGTATATAACAGTTGTACAAATTATGATGTGATACGTGGAAATTGATGATGTGTCAAGTCCAAGTCAGTTTGGGGCATTTCCGGTAGCACTCAAATGGCACCGGGGAGACATAAGCAAGACCAGTATCGGTAATAAAGAAGGCTAAGAGCCGTTTGCATCGTAACAGACGCCCGTTAATAAAGTCGGTTATACGACTTCCAACAGCCTTTTAATGACATTTATTGAGAGATTGATTGTCCAATTATTATAACATTCATTCTCCTGTATTTATGAAAGCATATTTTGTGGGCTGTGTACCCGTATAACTCATGTATAAATAGGGCACTTCATTCCATTGTAACCCATCAGATTCAAGATATTACAAAATATTTATTGTTATTCTCTTGATTTAGGTGTTTTCATACAAATTATCATTTCTCCCAGAAGTCATCATAAGGCTCAAGTTAATCCACGTTTCCTTGACCACGTATACAAATTCAACTTTGCCATTTTATGGGTAAATAGTTTGGCACCCACCGTGGGTCCTGGACAATTGTGTTGTCACAAGTGACCCTTCTACTAATCTAATTTTTCTTTAAGTCTTATTCTTCGTTCAGATCAGACATATGACAGGAATAGACAACGTTAGGGACAATATAAACAATCTTGGGCTAGATGGTTTTCCTTTATGAAACAAGAGACCCGAAGACCCGTGCTTACGGAAGGAGTCACTTTCAAACATAGACAGACTCAACATGATGACGTTCCCACTGATGAAACACCCGAAGAAGCCGTACAAAATATTCGGGCGTAGAATACTGAAATGAGCGAAAAGTTAGAGCATCTGAAGAGGTTTCAAGAGGAGTTCATGTCTAAAAATATAGGCAGTACTCCAATAGGAGGACCGATTTTTCCACTAAATTCACATGGAGAAACCGATGGTGTTCTGGGAAGAATCAGTGATGATCAAGGCAGATATGCAAATGATGGATTATAGAGCGAAGTCCCTGAAATCTTGTTCCAAGAAAAGGTCTTGAAATTCATAAAGGACATGACAAGAAAAGTTAATACCAAGGCAGAGAAGGCAGAAAAAAATGCCTAGGAATTTCGGTGCCAGTTCAGTCAAATACCAGGGGCTCCTCCCGTGGTTGACGGTCCGTATGTAGAGAAGTATATTCAATTGGAGTATAAGCCTGAGTCAGCGCCTGAATTGATCCCTAAAAGGTTTTAAATGCCTTTTTATGTGATGGAACTACTGACCTACATAAGCATATCATGACCTATACTATGATCGTGAAAGGAAATGATCTAAGAGAACGTGAAATAGAATCGATTCTGATCAAGAAGTTCGCTGAAACACTCGCTAAGGGAGCTCTGAAATGGTATTCACAACTCCCTAAACATTCTATTAGTTCTTTCGCCCAGCTCACTGACATGTTCATAAAAGCTCATGCGGGAGCTCGGAAGGTGAAAACACGCAAGGAGGATATCCTTCGCATTACACAAGGAGAAACAGAACTCCTTAGAGACATCGTTACCTATTTGCAAAAGGAATGAATTCTACTACCCGCAGTCCCGGATGAATGGACTGTAGAGGCCTTTACGAATGGTTTGAATTCTTCAAGTTCAGATGCTTCACGAAAGCTCGAGGAACATCTCTTGGAATTCCATGCTATAACTTGGGAAGATGTGCACAACAAGTATGACTCCAAGATCCGTATTGTAGACGATATGCTTAGAAGTAAAGTCAGGAGTATCTTTGCAAATGCATAAAAAGGGAATTCATCAGAAAACCATTATCAACCTTATCATCCCACTAGAAAGCAAAGAGGTGGATAGGGTTTTCGCTCCTTTTATAAATCAAATAATAAAGGAGGCTCCGGGCGAAATAATTAAGGATTGGTGAATTATGAGAAAAGTAATTCATCTAAGGGTGCCGAGTATTTGAAATTATCTGAGTACAATTTCAATATCGATGAAGAACATATGGTAGTGGTGTTAACAACTCATTCGATATCTCGACCACCGAAACCACTGTAGTATGATCTGGGTAAAAGATATCAGTCCATCTAGTGTGATATCCATGGCACTCACAAGCATAAAACTGCGGATTGCAGATATCTAAGAGAAGAGGTGGCAAGAACGCTAGACAAGGGCCATCTCTGTGAATATTTGAGCGAGAGATCTCAGAACAACTATGAGTGGGGACCATATGCAGAAGTTAAGCCTAATTCGGATGCTCCACCCCATGTCATAAACATGATATATGGTGGATCAATAATTCCCGCCATATCTTTCACGGTGGCTGAAAAGATGACAATTTATGTGACCTGGGAAAAGAGGTTATGGGAGATACCCGATGAACATACTATCACATTCACTGGAGAAGACGTTGTCGGTGTAATCTTTTCCATAATGATGCACTAGTGATCACAATGCCTATCAACTGCTTCTAGGTGAAGAGAGTTTGAATTGATCCCGGAAGCTCAGCTAACATAAATAGGCTAAAGGTTGTAGAAGAAATTAATATGACGGATAAGATAGCTCCGGCTGCCAAAACCCTTTTAGATTTTAACATGTTAAGTGAAACCATAAAGGGTGAAGTGGTCCTACTAGTGGATGCAATGGGGGTTATTAAGATGACAAACTTTTATGTCCTCGATGGGGACATGAGGTACAATGAATTATTCGGGAGACCGTGAATACATGGCATGAAGGCGGTCCCATCAATATTGCATCAGTTGGTGAAGTTCCCTACACCGGAAGGGATTCAATAAATTCAAGGTGAATAACCCACTTCCAAGGAGATGTATGCCATAGATGAACCAAAAGTGAAAGCAGACCCCAAATAGCAATTATAGGAAGATGAGCCGATACAAGAAGAGGTTCACCAGATTCCACCGGTAGAATCAGTATCAACCTATCCGGAGGTGGAATTTTCAGATCGGTATCAAGTACCCAAATACTTTTAAGTACCAGATGAATCAGATGCCATCAAGTCAAATGTGTAGGAATTAGAGCAGATCACGCAACATCTAGAAACTCTCGGTAGGAAGGCTTGGGCACCAGATTAACCTCGAGGCTAAGGGATTTAATTATCAAGTATCATATATCTAACATTTATTGCTTTGCATGGTCTCATGCAGATATGGCAGGCATTTCTCTAGAAGTCAAAACTCATAAGTTGGTCATAAATCTCAGTTTCCCTTTAGTATTATAGAAAAAAAGGTCGATAGACGAACTCCGTAATAGGTTTGTTGAAGAAAATGTAGCTAGACTACTCAATATAGGGTCAATTCGGGAGGTAAATATCAGCACTGGCTAGAAAACGTAGTTGTAGTACCTAAAAAGGGAAATAAATTTAGAATGTACATTGATTATAAGGATTTCAATAAGGCATGTCCTAAAGACTCATTCTCTCTACTGAACATAGATCTGATGGTTGATGCTATAGCCGGGCATGAGATAATGGGTTTTCTCGATGTGTATTACTGGTATAACCAAATAAGGATGCACCCGAAAGACCAAGAAACAACATTTTTTAACTACTTTTGGTACTTATTGTTATAACATTATGCCTTTTGGACTAAAAAATGCTGGGGCCACATATCAAAGATTAGTAAATAAAATGTTTGAAAAGCAAATAGGTAAAACAATGGAAGTATATATAGACGATATGCTTCTTAAGAATCTTTGCACAGAAGACCATTTATGTCATTTGCAGGAAACCTTTAAGGTACTGAGGATGTACAATATGAAGCTAAATCCTGAGAAGTGTGCCTTTGGGGTTGGCTTCGGTAAATTTTTGGGTTTCTTGGTTTCCCAGAGGGGGATTGAGATAAATCTTGACAAAATAAAGGCTATCAAAGACATACCAGATGTACTAGAAGATGTTAAAGCAGTGCATCAATTGACCGGTCATGTGGCGGCCATAAGCAAATTCATATCCCGGTCCTCAAAAAAATGTCATAGGTGCTTCGCACTCTTAAAGAAGAAGAACGACTTTGTGTGGACACCCGAGTGCCAGCAGGCCTTAAGGGACATGAAGACATACTTATCTAGTCCTATGCTCATGTCTAAGCCAAAGAACAGAGAGTAATTACTTACATACTTGGCAGTCTTGGAGGTAGCCGTAAGTGCACTGCTGGTGTGGGAGGAAAAAGGTACACAAATTCCTATTTATTATGTAAGTAGAGTAATATCATGGGCTGAGACATGGTACCTATTACTTGAAAGATTGGATTTTTCCTTAGTAATGTCGTCGCGGAAGCTTTGACCTTATTTTCAATGCCACCCAATTGCTGTAGTAACAACTTTTTCTCTAAAAAATATGTTGAATAAACCTGAGCTATCTGGGCGCTTGGCTAAATGGGTGATAGAATTAAGTGAATTTGATATTGAATACATACCCCGAACTACAATAACATCACAGGTCCTTGCAGAGTTTGTGGTTTATTTCAGTCCGGGAGTATAGGTAGAAAATGAGGCTATTCTACTCTCGGGGACTGCCCCCGGGATCTGGACACTTTTTTTAGATGGTGCCTCCAACGTCAAGGGGACCCTTTTAGGTGTTGTATTGCAAACTCCTACCGGTGAAGTCTTAAGGAAAACAATACATAGTGTTCCATTGACTAACAATGAAGTAGAGTATGAGGCTTTGATTGCAGGTTTAGAGAAAGCCTGGGGGCTAGGTTCACAAATTATAGAATTCAACTGTGATTCGCTGCTAGTAGTGAACCAAGTCTATGGAGTGTTCAAGGCCAAAGAGGAGCGTATGTTGAGATACCTTAAAAAGGCTTTAAATCTATTGTCCCATTTCCAAGAGTGAATGGTGGTACATATACCCCGAGAGGAAAATATAGAGGCGGATGCACTCGCAAATTTAGACTCTAGCATGGAGGTCGAGGGTTCTAAAATCGAGTCGATTGTTCAGTTATTGCATTCGGCGTTGGATACCATTAGATATGATAAAATAAATTCAGCCAACCTAACTTGGACTGGAGAGATGAATTCTTGGATTATGTAATAAATGGAAAGCTTGATGGTTATATATTCCTTGAGTTTTATGAGCTTATTTGACATCAATTTTATGCAAAGTTAGAGATATTATGTGTGGATATTGCTAAATTGTTTTATGTCTAGGTGAATAAGAGCCTAAATGGAGAGAGAAATTGATGAAACTAAGGAGAAACGAGCAAGAAAATGACCAAGAAGGAGTGCACAATCATGCACCTAGATGAAGATAGCGCACAAGAACGCGCAAGAGAGGCAGTGCCACTGTATGGGCTGCACGATCTGTGCGAGATATCTCAACGTGATTTTGGGTAGTCTATGTAAAACCCCAGCCGCTATATAAGGTTTTATCTTATCCCAATTAGGTTATTTTGTTTTTTTGGGGAGCAACAAAGCAAGGGGAATGAGCGTATGAGAGGATTCAACGCCCGAATTCATTACTTTCTATCACGATTAGATTCAATATGGAAGCTTGGATCGATTGTTGATTGTAATGTTTTCTCATTCTTATTCTTCGATGTTCTTTTCCTCTATTGTGGAGTATATTTCTTATAGGGTTTTGAAAAGACATGATGTATTGATTGATGTTTTTAGATTCGATTCTTGTTTTGTTGCCTGAATTTGTTAATGGAGTTTTGAATGGATTTGCAGAGTTATTTACTATTTTATTTAATCGAAAGAGGAATAGTTTGGTGAATATCTCTGCATTATATTATTTGGTTTTAATCGTTGATTCTTTTAAGTAATCGAAAGAGCTTTTTGAATTATTGGTTGATCCAAGAGTAGAAAATATTCGAGGGAAGTTTTCCTTTAGACTAAATCCGTAATATTTTCTTGCATTCACATGGCTTTTCACTAGTCTTGAACTCATTGATAGTTGTTTTATTTGATTGTTGAGATATTCTTAAATACATTAATCGCAATAAGAATTATTTTGTGAATTATCTTAATAAAATTTTGATTTAGCTCTTGATTGAATGATTCTGTTGAGTAATCGGAAGAGACTCTTCAATAATTTATCTAGGGTTATAAGCTGACGATATTCCTGAGAAGTCATCCGAAGATCTATTTCTATCCATAGTTTTTGAACATTCTTGGGGCTTGCATTAGTTTAATTTTTGGAATCTTAATATATAATCTAAAGAGATTTATTAGATTCTTGAGTAAAATTAATTACTTATTGAATTCGAAAGACTCAATAAAAATTAGAGGAGAATGATAAAATGAATCGGAGCTAATTGCTAAAATCTTGCATGTCTTGTCTACTACCCTTACTTTTCATATTAATAGTAACATTTGATTTCGTTGTCAATTGTTTTTAATTACGTTTGTAGTCAATAAATTTGGTTTATAACCACAATAACTTCAAGTTTTGATCACCTAAATAATATTAAGCAAGTTTTTATTTGAGTAATTGTTTGCACCAATCCTTGTGGAGATGATCTTAAACTGTACTATCTTTGACTAGCGAAGAGCTTAAATTATACCGTGTTTTGCGCTCGTCGAATTTTGGTGTCGTTGTCGGGGATTGACAATAAATAATATTCAAATATAATCTTGTGTATTAATTCAGTTTTTTGTATGTAACTAATAAAATAAAAAAATTTGTTATTTCTGTTAGAAGTCATTTTTATTTATTTTGATTTTATTTGTTTATTTATTGAAATTGTCTTTAATATTTTCTTTTGTAGTACCTGGAAAGTGCTAGAAAGGAAAGATTGAAGAGAATATTCTAGAGAATTAAACTCGAAGTGCTTAAAGATGGAGCACAATCAGTCAAGTAAAACAATTGTAGAGTTAGCAGCTGAATCTTGTCAAAAGTCTTCTATCTGTTTCAAATGTAGTGGAAATAATAAATGGTTTGATTGTCAAGCGGGTAAGTATTCCTCCTATAACTCATCTTATAAAAAGTATCACTCTGTTTCTAGTGCTTACATGAATGATGTTTCATATGAGCACACTTCTAACTCTGAATGGAATGAATATCTTGATTATGATTCGAATGAAAATGAAGTGAGACAACTACCTCAAGAGGAGAAGGGTAGCTTATAAGAGCTTATGCACAAGTTCATAAAAGTTGTCGAGGAGAGATTTGTACAGAATGATGCATCCATTGAGAATATAACAATGCAAATGAGTCAATTAGTAAGTATGATTTGAAAAAACTTAATGCATAATGATGGTGAATATATGGAGGAGACACCATATGAAAATGAGCCTACCCAAGAGGATGAACGTTTAGAGAGAGAAGTTGCTACTCTACAAGAAGATTCTGATTCAATTGAGATGATTAAGGATGATTAGACTTCGGTTGATTGTGAAGCATTGGAAGAAGAGTTCAAAACCCCATACACCATTCCATGTTTACAACCTTTATTAGAAGAGAATGAGAAACAAATGATCTTGAACATACATGAAGAATATTCTCACGACCTTTCTTCTTTGTTTTCTAATTCTAACCTTAACTATTTGGATTTTATTTTTGGGGATCATCAGGAAGATGCATGGATTGATCCTGTGAAAGAATGCAGGAATAAGTTGAGGATCATCCTGAAGGAATAATTCACCACTCAAAATAAGGCGAAGAAAGAAAGAAAAGAGTGGGTCTTACATTTATTCTCTGGAAAATTTCACCTAATGAGCTCAATAAAGAATCTCAAGGAGTGAAATCTAGGAATGCGTTCCGAATTAGGGATTGAGTTCATAAGTTCTCGGAGAAGGAAAATATTCAGGGGAGTTTCCTTTACCTCTTATCATTTATTTGTGTCATGGGGACATGCCACAATTTAAGTGTGGGAGTAGAGACTTTTATATATACGCTTTTCTTTTAGTATTTAAAAAAAACAAAAAAAAAGTTTTTCTCTTTCTTTTTAGTATAACTTCTTGATTGTACTTTCATGGGTTTCTTATTTGTTTTGAATTGTTGAACAAGACTTAGGTGCGGGTTTGACTGTTCCAATCTATAGGATGTATGCTCACTTTATCTTAAAGTTAAATGAACTTATTGGCAATTGAAGTTGCGTCGTACGAATTCTTAAGAATGTGTGTGGTGAGGAAGTTTTAACCAATACTCATGCTCTAAGAGAATCTAGAACTTGGCTTGGTAATGACTCGAGGTGAAATTTTAGGACACTCTTAAGTAGGAAAAGGATTGTAGCCTTTCTTGGTAGATCCCTCTTAGCCTAAATAAACCGACCATTGATTGTTATTATCTCTAGTCAACCCCTTTGTACCTAACATTAATTTCCTATTTCTATGATAGACAAATATGTACCCTTAGCCTTTCGTGTATATCTTGAGATCATATTCACCATGTCCCCTCTGTGGTACTCAACTTGAGCTTTATTGTAAGAAATAAGTGTAGAGTGTTCTTTGTGAAAAGAGAAGAAAAGGGTTTCGTGTTTATTTTATTTATTGGAAGAAGGAAAATTGATAAGTAAGGTGTCAAAGGGATTTGTGAAAGAAAAAAAAGAATGATGAAAAAATGAGATACTATTGGTGGTTGGCTTAGAGTTGAAAAAATGAGGGTGTTTTTCTAAAGATTCACGAAGTGTAGTGCCATGAGGGGATTACATCACTTTTATCCATATGTACCCTACCTATCCCTTAGACTACGTTACAACCAAATGAAAGTCCTACAATATCCCAACTTGAGAGTTCCTACATTAGTGGAGAGTTACTCGATGGTCAAGCCTATGGTATTCATGAAGAGTATGATGTACTTATTTGTAAGCGTGAGTGAACTTGAATAAATATTTCCTTCATGATTTTATTATGTGACACGAAGGTATTTTCTTTCTGGTGAGTTATATCAAGGATTTGTAGTGTAATTTAACTTCGATTTTCAATAGGTTAGCAAGACCAGTGATGAGTGGTGTATGCATCGAAAGGTTTGGTTTTAGTTGTTTCTTGTCTCTAATGTCTTGTGCATCTTTGTTGGGTGAAGCTAATGTTTTTAATTTGCTCGAGACGAGCAAAACTTAAGTGTGGGGGTATTTGATGGTTATATATTCCTCGAGCTTTATGAGATTATTTGACATCAATTTTATGCAAAGTTAGAGATATTATGTGTGGATATTGCTAATTTACATTATTTTATATATATGTGAATAAGAGCCTAAATTGAGAACAAAATTGATGAAACTAAGGAGAAACGAGCATGAAAATGACCAAGAAGGGGTGCGCAATCGTGCACCTGGACGTAAGAGATAGCTTGTGACAATATCCGAAATTTTATCGGAGCCAAGGCCATGGATTTCCTTGATGAGCCAAATATCAAATGGATCACCTCTACTCCATATCATCCTAGTGTAAATGGACAGGCAGAGTCAACAAAATAAGACTATAATCCAGAATTTGATGAATAAAATGGAGGTCGCAAAGGAAATTGTCCGTCCAAACTATCGGAGATTTTATGGGCGTATCGAACCACAACGAAAACGAGTACCAGAGAAACTCATTTTTCCTTGGTCTATGGTGTAGAGGCTTTGATCCCGATAGATGTGGCACTCCCAGCTTGAGATATCTTCGGGATGAGGAGGAATAAAATGCAGAGTCAATGACCCTACACTTGGATTTGCTTGAGGAGCATTGGGATTTAGCATACGTCCGGATGGTAGCCCAAAAGAAAAGAATGGAGTGTTACTACAATTGTCGCACAAATCTTCGATACTTCAAACTCGGGGACTTGGTGCTTCGGAGTGTCTATCAGAGTACCTGGGAGCGTAATGCTGGAAAGCTAGGAGAAAACTGGGAAGGACCATACAATGTAACTGATATTGCTGGTAAATGAACTTATCAGCTAGCTGACTAACAAGGAAATATACTTCCTAGCAATTGGAATGTAAGTCAATTGAAGAAATACTTTGTGTAGTAGATCGAAGCATGCACTGCACTATTTTTCCCATCGATTAGTTTTTGTCCCAATTGGGTTTTTCCAGCAAGGGTTTTAATGAGGCAATATCACGGTATAAGCATGTTCATGATCTTGTTATCTAAGAGAATTATCTAGTATACAAGTCTTCATAAGATAAAGTCTCAAATACTGGGGGGGGGGGGCAAACACATCCGGAATGGAGTGAAGATTTTGAAATTTTAACGCTTCTAAGGAGCACCGACACTGGGGACTTCCCACATGTTGGGAACTGCCGGATATTCAAACTATATGTAACCAGACTAACCACACTAGATGACAGTTTGATTATTCTTGCAATCGTCTTCACATTTGTAAGTCAAAGGAATCAATAAAATTTCCTTTTATGATAAATAAATCTTTGCTATCACGAGCATAAAACGTATGTTGTTATATTAAATATATCAAAAATTTTGTGCCATAATGAACATCATACATCCTTTTCTACAACACCATTAAAAGTAAGGATCCTCTCTTATTAAAACCTTAAAAAAGTTATGGCTCCGGATACCAGAAGTATCAGAGTTTTAAGTTGTTCGGTCGTAACTTAAAAAAGTTACAGCCCGTGACCCGGACGGGCGGGCGGCGGCGGCGCGCGTGTGGTCTTTCCTTGAACCGAAGCACATCTAGGTCCTCCCTCCTTTAAACACATGGGATACCCCTTGGGGTCCCAAACCCCAAACCAATTTCGAGTCTTATATACACAACAATTCTTTCTTCCTCTACCGATGAGGGAGAATTGAACACAATACCACACTTTCCATGCTTCAAACACCTTACTTCGTGGACCAATATCTCTTTCATTTCTCAATGAAATTTGACGATTCTTGGCCCTACGGTTATCTACGTACTTAGTAGATCATGCATGTGTGAAGAACCGGATTCTCCAACATACGTAACACTAGTGTTTAAGCCGTTAAAGTTGGTCGGTCGCAACTCCCGCCAAAGGCTAATTTCCAACAAACGTGTCACTTGAGATCCACGTGTTTTTGATCATGTATACAAATTCAACTATACCGTTTTACCGTAAACAATTAGTATATTCTGCACTTGTCACCTTGGCAAATATTATACTGCTTTTTCCCCTCTAGGTTATATGTGCGGCCTTCTTGTAGTTTTAGAACTAATCCAATATTGACTTGATCAGCGTCATGCAAAGACATATATTGTGTGAAAGCAGTAAAGTTGGAGAATCTTTGATCCAATTAGGGAAATAAACCGTATAACTAAGCTTATAATATTGACGAAAGTTCTTGCTTTTGAGGAACACTAGGAATATAATTAAGAGAAGAAGATTCTGTATGACTTTTGCATGTTATTTTAGGATTTCAAACCTTTTTAGCATGCACAAACCGCGTAAGCTGTCATTTGGTGAGTCGTTCTTTTAACTTAACTGAATAGTCTTAAAACTATATTTTCCTTAGTGCATTTCTAGAATGCAAAAAGAGATATTGCTTGTCGTTTGGACAATTGTTTCTGTTTTTTTTTTTCATTTGTCTTTGACTAGAGTTGTTTGAACTTATAAGGCAAGTTCCACTAGTCCACTGTGAAAACTTTCAATGAATTTCATATTGTATGGCATTATACATATCTAATTGAATGATTTTATAACTAACAAATCTTCAATAAGTCCTAATTGAGTTTTCTAAAAGTCTTCACATCAATCTTTACAATTTTTCTGAGATATTTATTTTCGTTTTTCATTTTTATTCTTTGTATTTTGAGAAAAAAAAAAGGATGCTAGCTTTTCTTTTTCACAAAATAGGATTCTAGCGTGGTGAGGTTTGACGTTTGAATTCTCCTACAAATTAAAATAACATTCTAACAAGAAGCAAACTTGAAGGGGATGAATATCACCTAAATAAAAATCAAATACTTCTGTTTCAGTTTACTTCTCAAGTATATATTAAACTAAAATCTTCTTTTTTATTTGTCCACTTTAACAAATTGAAAGAGAATTAATTATTATTTTCAATTTCATCCTTCAATTTCCACACTAATTGACGTATTAATAGTCAAATTTAGATTTTTAAAGTATCACTAATAAAGATAGTTTAGTAAAATATACATTTAATTAATGCATTCTTAATAAGATTGCAAAATGGAAACTAGACAAGTAAAATGATACAGAAGGAATACTAATTAGGATTGGATTTATAATTTGATAATTGCGGGCAATTTCAACGTATCTCACTTAAGAGTTATGTGTGAGATTCTACTCCAGTAACCGGAGGTCCTCCTTTATTGTACGCTCGTCTCCCTACATATTCAAAAAAACCCTCGCCCCCAAAATAATTTCGAAAAAAATTCCCTTACCTACACTAATAGATTTCATATTGGTATTTCTTTTCTGTTTTTCCTCGAAGAATTCTGCTAATATTAGTTTACAACTTCAAGTAAAAACATTATCCAAAAAAGATCCGGAAGTAATTCAAACTCTGTCTTTTTTGGTGAAATTGGTTCTAACCAGAAACACAGTTAGAGATTTGTGTTTTACGATTTAAAGACAAGTGAGTTGTATCCGATCAGGAAAATCCTTCCACAAGTCAGGTGTTAAGTGGTAAGAGTAAGAAATAAACTGATAATATGAATAAGTAAGCTTAGATTTAGAACAAGTAACAAAAAATAATGAACAAGTGCATCTTTCAGTATATTGCCTTAAGAGAAAATAGAGCTTAGATTCCAAGTGTGAGCAAGAGGATCCAGAATGTAGTTCCTTCTTCCCTAAGGCTTACATATATAAATCGAAAATAGACTATATTATCCCTCTAAAGTTATGACGATGTGAGCACGCTGATGTCATTGTGCCCACGCGCGATGCCGCGCTCTGATCTAGGAAGGTTGATGTGACGGAAGTTGTTGGTAGTGGAAGACAACTATAGAATGCCTCCGAATTATTTGAATCTTCGGATACGCTAATCTACCCAGAGGCGTTCTTTACCCAATACAGATAGTCCCTACTTTTCGAGCCCTACGTTCAAACTCCTTTTTAAAGAACATCGAATTAAACCACCATCTTTCCATAGAGTTTTCTTGCCCCCCTATTTGCATGAAAATACAATAGTCTCTTTTTGTGCAAAAAGGTAGAAGTGATTCTACAATTCTAGCTTCGAGTAGTGGACTGTGTATCATTGATAACGGTACTATTGATCATTCATTTCATGAGCCCGAGACGTGGAAGAGTCTTCACATTTTCAAAACTTTTTGCGGGAATTAAAACGTCGCCTCATTTCCCATGATCAGACGCTTTGTCAGGTTGGTATTTAATGCAGTTAGTCACTCATTTGACGATGCCATTTTAGATACGCTGATTGACACTTACGGATAGGGCACACCGCTTCATTTTCCAAAGTTAATGATTACCCTAGCAGGCTATTTAAACCAATGACCTCGTTCATATTTCTTCATCCTTACTCTTATTTCTTACTTCTAAATAGATGTAACTCCTTGCCTAATTAAATCCTCTTTTTATCATGTCTTCTTCTTCTACATCCACATCCTCCCTCTATGATCTACTCTCGCTAGAATGCAAGAGGAATTAGGTGCCAACTCCGCGGTCTCTGTCCGCTGCGGACCCTCATCTTCATCCATCACCCAGACGATAGACCTGGGGTCCTCTGCATCTGAGATTATTCCTTCTAATTTTCATTATGAGAGGAATTTTCATGTCAACCTCCATTATGATTCTGTGAAAGGCATCACTTACTTGATTTACACCTACCCCTTCACTATCGGGTTTGGCCTCCCGATACATCAAGTTATTGAGGCCTTCTATAGTCGGTACAATGTTTGTTTGGGGAAACTGGCCCCTCAAACTTGTAGGGTAGTCCACTGCCTGCAATACATGGTGGATCTCGCCCATCTACCATTTACTCATGATCACCTGATCCACCTCTATTCCCCCTGATTGTTTCGCGGGGAAATGATAAACCTAGCTTTTGTAGGCTTCCGAGGCCTCATTACTAATGATGAGGATGATCATGATCAAGGATGGTATGATCGGTTCTTGATGATCTACACCAACCGCCTTTATGTCGACTTGGGCCCTCTGCCGGAGCAGTGGAATAGCGCCTGTGAGTATACGTACCTTTACTTCCTGTATTTTTTCTTTTTCTTTACTTGAATAACTATGTATTTCCTATCCTTCTAGTGTATTTGGTGGTACATGAACCCTGCATGATATTTTAGGCTGGGTGATGGGCTTACTTTGCGCTTCCAGATGTATTGAGCAGACTTGGAAAGGCATTTCCGCTAATAGGTGGAAAAGGAAGAGCCATGGTGAGTTCCCTTTCCTTACCTTTGTCTCATTATTGATTGAGTCTTGGGATGTTATTTTAATTTTTTCCCCTTTGTAAGGTCCACCTGATCGAGGGGGCTCAGTCAGGAAGACACCTTCTTGGGAGAAAGCCCAGGCTCATATTATCGAGGTGGCTGCAAAAGTGAGGAAGAGTAGGAAGTGTACACTTCCAGATGATGCTGGGGCATCCTCCTCCGGAATCAATTCGCGTGTAAGAGTGTGTCACCGATTCAACGAGTACCAGAGATAGGAGATACAGAGGGTGGTCTATGTGCAAGATGATGAATGAGAAGCTACAGAGGCTAGGGCGCGAGGGTCCCCTCAATAGAGGTTTTCATGCGACCGAGAGTCAGTCAAGGACAGCTCGAGTTCATAGGGGGGGTGATGTGGTCACCGGCCCTTCGATTCCGCCGCCTCCTACTACTAGTTCGGACATTGGTTTGGAGGCTTCTGTGACCCATCTGGCGGGTATTTTTCTTCAGGTAACGTGAATCTTCTACTCTATATCAATTGTTGTTAGAGTGAACGTATGTGCTAAGTTTGCTGCATTTGACCATTTTTTAGGATCATGTTATCGCTTCCTCCGTCATTTAACTTTACAAGAGTATGCCTTTATCCTCTAAGGATGTGGAGAGGTTGACAGAGGAGAATCAACACCTCCAAGATGATATTTCCCAGCTCCGATTAGAAAATAGAGATCTTCAGGACTTGAGGACCACTTTAGGGCTTCAGTGGGAGCAGGCCAAGCAGGATCTGGCAGCTCGGGAGGACACTTTTGAATTTTGACCACGGCTCACTAGTTGATAAGGGAGAAGGTGGTATGGGCAGAAGCTAAACGTGATGCTACTCGGGGATATGTGAAAGCGCTTGAGGCTTCCCGTGCCTGGCTTAGATCCCAGAATCAGCGCTTGATGTTTCGCCGAGAGACTGACCAACAGAGGGAAACCTTGCATTGGGAATATGTTGTTTTCCAAACTCGACATGAGGTTTTTCAATGTGTGAAGGAGGGGAAGATTGATGTCTCCTCTGCCCTCATAGATGTGGAGGTGGATCTGGGGGTAGCTGAGGCAGATATGGATGAGCTACATGAAGAAATGTCCCATGCATCTGATGCCTCTGTTGGTTCCTCAGATAGCGATGATGCTCCCCCTCCCCCCCCCCCTCTCCCCCCGGCTTAGATTTATAAGTCTTGAGCTTATGGACATTGTTTTGGAGGCCTTCCAAGGGTCTGTTCCTATGGCGGTGATCAACAATAATACAAATGGTTGGTGCTAGGTTTATGGGAAGATGACTAGTTTTTAAACTTGGTGATTTTATTGTGGGCATGCGTGCCCTCTTTTGAATGTTTTAGCTACTGTTCTGGCCTGCATGTCATTTTTGTGTTTGATGGATATTTATGGGCCTGTGTGCCCTTTCGACTTTGGTTTTGAGCCTTTGTGCTCCCTTTTGTGGGATCCCTAGGGCCTGTGTGCCCTCAAATGCTTTTGTATGAGCATTTGTGCTCTCATGCTCCTTGTTAAATGATAATTATTGGTTTGCCTTCAACCTTGCCTTCTTACACTTTGACATGCATTTTGTTTTCGCAAGAATTGTGATCATAAAATGACCTGTTGGCTTTTTAATGTTCACTTAACTATCGAGGAGTGACCGTTATACCCGTCTACCTGAACTATGCTAGTATTTGAGCATTTGTTGTTTAAGTTGAGGTATGATGACTGGTGCACGTTTATGTTGCTTTTATGTTTTGTGTTTGAGGTCATCATTCCTAAAACATCTGGGAACGCTTTCGCGATGATATTTCTTTGAATCTAAATAATACAATTAACTTTATTTTTGAAAGTTCTTTTCTTATTTTTTAGAAATTGCATACTTTTGATAAGCCATTTTTGGTTTCTTTTGAAATTCTTCGAAATAATTTTGTTTTTCCTTTTAAAACTTTTAGAGTTATAAAATATTTCTTTTTGAATTTTCCATTTTATTTCGAGTTCCTTAAAAATGGGCTCAGAAAAGGTAGGGCAACTTCAGGAAGAACCAAAGGGAAGTTCAACTTCCATTCCCCAAATTGTTAAAAAACAAATCATCTTTTTATTTTTTATTTTTCATTAGCTCTTCATGAGAGGGGTATAGTTTAGATTTTGGTACTGACGGGAAGGACGTATCGACCCCATTTAATGGCATAAAGGTTCATAGAACTTGCATGCTCGGAGGCTCTATAGATGTGTTATGTGTTAGAAGTGGTTCACATGGTCGTGTGGCTTCCGAGTTCGGTTTTGCCCCGAACATTTTTTCAATTTAAGTGAAGGGTGTCTTGCTAATAATAAGTCAAAAATAAGTGAAGATTCTTATTTCATTTTAGAGATTATGAGTGACGACTCATCTTATAAGTACATGATCCCTTTCCGGGGTTTTTACAAAAGGATAAAAAGAAACTCGACGAGTGCTCGTTAAAAACCTTGCCAAAAAAATGAATTAGGAAAAATCCTTAGTCATGGAAAAGGGTGCAACACACATCCTTACTCTTCGCCTGGGTAATGAGGAGATCTTGATTTTGGGGGCAGTCCCTGTCAGGGAGAGAAGGCAAGTTAACCGAAGATAGACAGTTTTGAAGATAGGAGATATATACCTATCGTGCTTTCAAAGGTAGAATATCTTTAAGTGATTGATGTTCCAACTATTCTTCATGTCTTTTCTGAATTCATCTTTCATCCGGTAGGCTCTCTTTCCTGCAATTCCCACTAACTGATATAGTCCTTCCTAGTTTGCTCCCAGCTTAACTGTGCGGGGATCCCTTGTTGCAAGAGTGACCTTCCGGAGGACGTAGTCCCCAATTTTGAAATGCCTTAAATTTTTCTTATTGTTAAAGTACCTCTCAAATTTTTGCTTTTGTGCTGCCAAACGTATGAGAGACAACTCTTTGCGCTCCTGTAACAATTCTAGCCCTACTGCCATGGCCTCGTTGTTGTATTCTTCGGTGGCCTGGGTGTATCAAAGGTTGGGTTCTCCAACTTCCATGGGTATCAGGGTCTCGACCCAGTATACCAAGGAGAATGGGGTTTCCCTAGTACTCATTTTAGTCATGGTTCTATAAGCCCACAACACCCATAGTAACTCTTTCGACCATTTTCCTTTAGCGTTTTCTAACTTTTTCTTAATGTTTTGGATCAACGTTTTGTTGGTTGATTATGCATGCCCATTTGCGCACGGATGGTAGGGTGACAAAGTGATCCTCTTGATGTATAACCCTTCCATGAATTTGGTGACCTTTGCTCCCATGAACTGTCGACCATTGTGGCAGGATATCTCTTTTGGTATCCCAAATCGGCAGATGATGTGGTCCCATATGAAGTCTATGACCTCCTTCTCTCAGATCTTTTTATATGCTTTAGCCTCCACCCACATTGAGAAGTAGTCAGTCAATATCAGTAGGAACCTCACCTTCCCACAACCCAGGTGGCGGTGCCCCGATGTCCATTCCCCATTTTAGGAATGGCTACGGGGCCACCACTAAGTGGAGCGGTTCAGCGGGCTGATACACCATGGGGGAGTGTTGCTAACACTGTTCACATTTTCTAATGTCGGCCTTGGCATCTTCCTCCATCTGTGACTAATAGTATCCAACCCTTACTATATGTCTTACCAACGAGTCATACCCAGAATGATTCCCACATTTACCTTCATGCATTTTCTTCATTACGTATTCAGTTTATGTTGGTCCCAAGCATTTGGCCAGGGGACCAAGGTAAGATCTCTTGTATAGATCTCCTTCGTGCATGCAATACCATATGGCTTTTGTCCTTAAGGCTAGTGCAGCCTTAATGTCCTCCGGAAGAGTCATAGACTATAAATAATTGATGATATAATTATGTCAGTCCCTTGTCAAACAAGTGGAATTCACTTCGTGCAGGCTAGGATCTAAGACGGAATGTGGGGGTGGACTACTTATTTTGTTTCTCCTTCGTCACTCCGGATGAATAACCAGGTTAGCTAAGGCATCAGCTTTTACGTTCATCTCTCAGGGAATCTATGCCACCTTCCACTTTCTGAAGCGGTCCAGCAAAGTTGTGACCTTGTTTAAGTACTCCTGCATCCGACTGTTTGTGGCCTCATATTTTCCAAGTATTTGGTTGATTACGAATTGGGAATCACTGACTATAATTAGCCATGAAGTCAGCCAAGGCTTATGACTTTATAGCAGTCTAGGGTCAATAAGTATTATCATACCTGCAGATTTCAATTGACCAATTAGCTAGCCTGCCCAAATTCAGTCTTGTGCAAGATTTACCTCGGAGGGAAAGTTGTTATCACACATACGGGTAGACATTGAAAGTATGGTCTTAGTTTACGGGAAGTAACTACTAGGGCCAAAGACAATTTTTCGAGGTGGGGATAGCGGGTTTCGGCCTTAGTAAAGGTCTTGCTAGTATAATAAATGGGATATTGCGTACCTTTTTCTTCCGAAATGAGCACAACACTTACCCCGATCTCGGAGACAACAAGATAAATCAGCAAAGGTTCTCCACCTCTGGCCTTGCGAGAAGAGGCGGGTTTGTCAAGTATCTTTTGAGGTTCTTTAGCACTTATTGGAACTCCGGGGTCCATTTGAAGTCTTTCCTTTTCTTCAGCATGCTAAAGAATTTTTGACATCACTCGGATGACCTCGATATGAACCTTCCAAGCATGGTGATTCTCCCAGTCAACTATTGTACTTCTTAAGAATTATTAAGCATGTCTGGTATTTGTTCGATCGCCCAGATATGATTCAAATTGGCCTTGATGCCCCTTTTTAGTACTATGAAACCAAAGAACTTCCCCGAGCCTACCTAAGGCATATTTCTCCAGGTTCATCTTGAGGTTGTATTTGCGGAGAATATCAAACGTTTTCTGCAAATATCTTATTTGTTCATCTGTTTCCAGGGACTTAACGATTATATCATCTACGTAAACTCCATTCTCTGACTTAACTGATGTTGGAACATCCGTTGGGTCAATTGATGGAAAGTGGTCCATGCATTATTTAGGCCGAAAGGCATGACATTATAACAATATGTCCCATGCTCCATTATGAACAAAATCTTTTCCAGGTCTATTGGGTTCAATCGTATTTGATCAAACCGTGAGAGGACATCCAGAAATCTATAAGAAACGCATGCCCGACGATCGCGTCGATAATGTTGTCCAGACGGGGCATGGACTACGAGTTCCTTAGGCATGCATTATTTAAATCTTTTAAATCCAAGCACATTTGAAATATGTCGGGGTTTTTAGGGATTTCTATCACGTTAGCTAGCCATTTGGATATTTTACCTCTCGAACTACTCCTAATTTGATGAGTTGAGCCACCTCTTCTTAAACAAATTGGCTTCGCTCTACAGACACCAGCCACCTTTTCTATTTGACGGTCTGACAATCCGGGTTTATGCTTAGCTTACGGATGTCCAATTCCGAAGGCACATCTATAATATCCAACCATGACCAAGTGAAGCTACTCATATTGTTAGTTAAAATTTGATAAATTTTTTCCAAAACTCGGGGTTCAGACCCAAGCCCAGGTATACCTATTCCTTGGGATGGTTTGGATGGCAGAAGGTCTGCTCAAGATCTTCTACCATGGATCTCCCTACATCTGATTCTTCCGGCGCGATGAATCATTGGGGTACCCAATCCAACTAATCCTCTGGAAAGATGTTTTTTGCATGTTCTTCTTTACGCTTGACTTCCAGATTGGTCCCAGAGTCAGACATCTATAATTGTTATCTATTTCTCTCAACCGGTCAGTTTTTCTCACGAACCAAAGTCATGTCCACTTGGTGAGGTTCCACATCTCTCTATACTTCAGTCCCCATAGTGTCGAGAACTTAATGACCTAGTGAAAGGTAGATGGGACCACCTTCGTGGAATGTAGCCAGGGCCTCCCAATTACCAGATTGTAAGACATTTATCCCTCGAGAACATCAAACAAAACATTCAGTGAAACTCCCTCCACATGGATTGTCAGCTCGATTTGCCCTGAGGTTGTTTCACTGGACAGGATGAACCTGGTCAAGATTTGTATTATTGGGATCATCCATTCAATCAACAACATCTCCTTGATTATACAGAGTTGCACGACGTTCAGAGCGCTACCTGGATCGATAATAAGCACACACTTAACATTAAATTTAAAGATTTAGATAAATATTACCAGTGTATCGGCATACGGACCCTCGATGCTTCTCCTTTCTATTCCACTTAATATGATGGGGTCTTCAAGCTCGTCCCTTATCATTTTTCTGAATAGGAATGATTCTTTATTTTGCCATCTATGTGACACTACCCGAATTAATTTTCCTTCGGCGATTATGTTGATTTCCCCTGACTGTGCTAGATGCTCTCGCGAAGTCCCAGATTCCTTCTATCGAGCATACTTAGATCGGCTACTAAAAATCTCTTTCAGTTGCCCCCTCCTTAGCAGGTCTACCACATCTTATCGCAAGTGCTTGAAGTCCTCTGTCAAATGCCTCAGAATTCTGTGAAACTCACACTAAAGCTCTAAGTCCTTTCCCCGTTTATTCGAGTTGGACTGTGTTGCCACAGGGAACTGAGCTTCATTCATGTTTTTCATTGCCATGACCAATTCCATGACCTCCACATTAAAGTTATAAGATTTCACGCTCGGCAGACCCGAGTCGTCTACGGGCTTCTTCTATAGCATTTCCCTGTCTTTGATCATATCTTGACCTATTCGAACTCTCTTTGTTTGTCGATGGTGGTTGAGTTGAATAGGGTTTGTACCAGCCTCTTAGGTCTCCCTGTCTAAATTGGGGGTATTTCGAGGTTTTCCCTGCGCCTCCACACAACTTCTGTTCGAGCGCCAACCCTATGGCCGTCTTCTATCCTCATCTTGGTTGTATATCTATTATTTATTTCATTCCAGGATTTAGCTAGGAACTCCCTTAAATTGTCCTTCAAATTTAATGAGGCATCTGAATTGTTGACGTGTAGGCCATCAGTAAACGGTGTGGTGGCCCAATCCTCAGGAATAACGGGCAACACTATTTTCTCCCGCTGGAATTGTTCCATAAAACTGTATAGCAGCTTGTCTTTCCTCTACTTCAAAGTTAAGATATTCTCTTTATAGGTTTTGACCCTTTGGGCCCCTGCACGGGCCTTCACAAATGCATCTGCAACAGCAACAAAAGAGTCAATACAATTTTAAGGTAAAAGAGTATACCAAGAGAGTGCTCCCTTTGTGAGTATTTGGATGAATTTCTTTAGCATGACCGATTCGATTTGGTGTTGTTGTAGGTCGTGTCTGGTGATGGCTTCCTCGAATGTCATGATGTGCTCATCCAGATCCATTGTTCCATCATATTTATGTATGCCAGGAATTTTGAACTTCTTTGGGATGGGCTCGGAAGTTGCATCCACCCTGTAGGGTATCTTCTCATACTTTCTCGCCACGACCCCATTTAGCATTGGGGGAGGGGGCTCCTGGTATCTGCCTCATTTGCTCTGGAGATCCTTCTCTAGCATGGAGAGTCTTGCCAAGTCTGCTTCCGGTACCGCAGGCTCCGTCTTCTCTACATCCACTGCAAAAGTCTCAGGCGCCTCGATGACTTCTGGTTACTTGTCGGGTGGCTGCCCGGTGCTGCCTTGGATAATGAGTTTAAGAATTTTTCCATGCGCTCCATTATGATGTTGTTCGATGCCAAGACCGCGGACAGGTTCATCTCCGAAAGAGATCCTCCTTCTTTGAACATTCCTTCCACCTTAGAGTGCGGGCGTCTCTTTCTTTTCTTGAGGTAACGCTCTTTAGGGCGTACCTCCTTGCTTTCTGCCTAGTGGCTTCGCTCATCCTCTCCAACCAAGGGTTTGTTGGGGACCTCTTCTGGGAGCGGTATTGCCTCCTCCCTTGGATTTTGTGTCTCGAACTCTGGGTGGAACTCCCTATTAGAGCTCCGTTGATCCGTTGGACGTGACCCTTGTGGGTCCTTTGTTTCGCACGAAATACTACTTCCCAATACGATGCGGGTTTGGTTATCCATAATCGGATTTTTTCACGATAAGTTGATTATGTATGTATGTCTGAGAGTTTCAAGTGACAAATTAGGACAACACCACAAATGTCTATCCCTACAGACGGCGCTAAACTATTTCCAGTGAAATTGATTCTAACCAGAAGCATAGTTACAGATTTATATTTTAGGGTTTAAAGATAAGTGAGTTGTATCCGATTCGGAGAACCCCTCAACGAATCCGGTGTTGAGTTGTAAGAGTAAGAAACAAACATATAATATGAGTAAGTAAGCTTAGATTCAGAACAAGTAATAGAAAATAATGGACAAGTGCTTCTTTCAGTATATTGCTTTGAGAGAAAATAGAGCTTAGATTACAAGTGGGAGCAAGAAAATCCAGAATGTAGTTCCTTCCACCCTAAGGCTTACATATATAAACCGACAATAGACTATTGTACCCTTCTAAAGTTATGACGACGTGAGCACGCTGATGTCATTATGCTCACGCGCGCTGCGACGCTCTGATCTAGGAAGACTGATGTGACGGTAGTTGTTGGGAGTGAAAGACAACTGTAGGATACCTCCAAGTTATTCAAATCTCCGGATAGGCTAATCCACCGGAGGCGTTCTTTACCCTGTACACTCTGGAAAGGGTAGAACCATACAGTTATACTTGGTGAACATAACTATTTGCTAGGCAACGTGTAATGAACATATACAACCTTCGTGTTCTATAAAATATCTTGTGGACACACGAAGAAACCAATTGGTGAATCATAACAAAAAAAAAAAGCGACACCAACCTAATCCTCTGGTCAAACAAAATTTATTACATTTCGTATTCTGTAATACTAGTATGATCATGGCAGCGGAAAAGAACTCGTAAGAAGCTAGAGATTGATGATTTGATTTCTGAGTCAAAGTTCAATCTAATTGTGGTCTAAAAAGTATCACACAATTAGGGCCGGATTCAAAAATTCAATAAGAAAATTAAAAAAAAATGCAAACCTATTACCTAAAGTAATTTTTGAACTGTGACACTAGACAAAAACTTTCTTTATGTTCAGGATATTCAATAATTATGTCTGTATATATCTCTTCCAATTGAACCTCCTTCCTTAACTTTATCTCCCCTCACATATTATTCAGGTTACCAAGATAAAAATTTACTTTACATTGTGTCTATTGTCTGCCTGAGATATGAAGGTAATCTGGAAAAAGAGTGAATATAACATATTGCAATTGTTAATTGTGTCCAAAGTTAGACCATTGATAAACTTAATTTGGAGTAGCTAGCTAGTACATCACAATGAAATAAAGAAACATGTTATGAGAATAAACAAATCGGACTTTATGATCTAATTGAGATATGAAAGACACTGGCATACTTAGAGAAAGATATTTGATTGAAAATTAGAAAAAGAAAACAATCCGTAACATATCCGACAAATTAACCAGTCACTATCGTTGATATTATAAGCATGTTGATTTATTAAAACATAATCAAGAAAAGCTTCTATAGTCAACAGTTGGTAGACATGATTAGTTTCTGTTTTAGACATTTACTACTGCATACCCCACCCTCACCAAACCCCCAAATAATTGACAGATTCTTATACCTAATTTATAATCAACGTTTAATTTTCGAATTCCATCATTAGTAAAAAAATTACTTATGTCAAAAGAAGCAATGTCATATTGCTACTATGTATGTATATATATATATATATATATATATATATATATATATACACACACACTCCACTTGATCAAAAGAAAATTGCTAGGTTGACAACTGATTTTAATATTACATCTTCGACTCGATTATAATATTAAATGGACATTCTTCCTATCTTATTTTCTTTTGAATATTGAGTGGAATAATATGGAGAGCTGTGTCTTTCAGTTTTCTAGTCCAAAATTCATTTTTTAACAATGTAATGGTATTCTTTTCCATTTTAATGGGAAAAATGATGTTCCTAATTAGTATGATAATGTCACGTCAATACGGGATATTATGCGTCCTAATCAAGTTGGGTAACTCTAATAATTACATAGTTTAGTTCTCTTTGAGATTTGTTGACATTTTCTCCATGCACATTAAAAATCATAAAGGCGATCACAAATTTGCTATCAATCACAACAACAACAACATACTCATTGTAATATCATAAGTGGAGTCTGCGAACGATATGTACGCATATCTTTTCTCTGCCTTTACAAGACACAGAGGTTTTTTTTCAATAGACTTTACTGCTCAAAAGAAATGTACCCGATGCACGAAAATGAAAAAGAAAAAGAGAATAAAATAACGAATGTGCAAAACAAATATAATAAAAAATATTCATACACAATGCCGGCGAAAAAGAAACTACGCGACTACCTAAATCATTCGACTACAAGTACGATAACCCTATGTTACCATCTAATCATCTACCCTAAGCCTCGACCTCCATACCTTCCTATCTAAGTTCATGTCCTCAATCAACTGGAGTTGTGTCATATCCTGTCTAATCACCTCCCCCCAATTCTTCTTCGGCCTACCTCTGCTTCTCCTAACTCCTGTTATAGCTATCCTCTCACGCATCTTCACTAGTGCATCCTCACACCTCCTCTTAACATGTCTAAACAATATCAGTCTTGCTCCCCTCATATTGTTCACCACTGAGGCCACTCCTACCTTTTCCCGTATAACTTCGTTCTTAATCATATCTCTCCTAGTATGCCGAAAAAGAACAATGGAAAAGAAAATTAGAGAAATCTAATAAATACATAAGTTAATTATGTATTTTGTCAATAGATATTAACAGCCTTGAATAAGCCTAAAAATGCCATAGTTTTGCATGGCCATAGTGTAACGACTTGAAAAATCATTTTGCTTGTTTTTCTTAGAAATCCATAAATTACCCTTTCTGAGTCTTTATTTTCTTGTTTGTGACTTGCAGGGATGGGTGGCTTCGTTCGCAAGGTGATCGGCTAGGTTTTGTACCCTTTTTGGTAAGTTTGGAAATTCCTAAGTTAAGAGAATAGAGAAATTTGACTCATAGTTGACTTTTGGGTAAATGATCTCTTTTTATAGTTTTGTCGATTCTATTAACTTCGGAATAATATTTATGACTTAGTCAAGCCTTTGGTTAGGTTATCGAGGAAAGCGGGTGTGTTTGGGGGTTTGGTCATGAAATTGTAAAACTAGAACTTAAGGGTCGACTTTGGTCAGACCAACCTTTTCGGGAATTTCGAGTGCATGAGCAGGTCTGGAATGTATTTTATGGTAGGAATTCATTTTTTTTTGTATCCGGGAGGTTCCGAAAGTGTTTCGGGTGTTTGACAAGGAGTTTGATGATCTTTGGTTGCTGCTGGTTTTTGGTGTTTGCACCAGCGACCCCTTTTCCACTTCTGTGTGTCCACCTTTGCGGGATGACATCCTCGCAGGGGTGAGTGCGCCTCTGTGGAATTCATTCCGCCCCAGCGGATATCTAGCACAGTGAGTGACCTCACCTCAGCGGATGGGTTTTCCGCCAAAGCGAGTCCGCACCCGCGAAGTCGGTTCCGTTGGAGCGGAATCGCTCTTCCTTATAAGATTATTAAATGCCCTAAAATGATTTCATTCCCCAAATATTCCTTCCTTGGGACTAGAGCTCGGTTAATAGAGGACTTCTTGGAGATTTTGATTGGGTTCTTCATTAGAGGTAAATTCCATTTTCTTTAATTAGTAACTTATCATTTAAGCTCTTATCTTAGTGTAATCTTCTAATTGGGAAAGTGATGGCTTAGTTTCATATTAAAGACAAGAGGGTGAGAATTGGGATTTGGAGATTTGGTTATTGATTTATTAATGGTAATAATGTGAACTAGTGTTAATCCATGTTAGATGATGATGTTTAGTTGATCAATTTCATGTTAGAAACCCTTTTTGGAATTGGGGGTGATTCTAGGATTTAGAATTTGGGGCTTTTGCCCAAACTTGCAATTGAGGATCCAATCGGACTTAGTTATCAAATTAACTTAAGGATATGACTATTTAGCATGTTATTGTTCTAATTAGGTAATAAAGTTAGGATTTTGCTATTGTGGGCCCCATGTTCCTTTGTAGTTTAACCTTGGGATTCTAGTCTTATTTGTCATTATGGGTACTGTTAGATACGTAATCTCATCTAGTTAATGTAATTGATTAGAGTGGGTTGGTGAGGCGGCATAGAGGAAAGGGAAAGTTGTTGCATGATTCTTTGACTTCGAAACAGGCAAGTTGAGAGTTACTAGACTCTAATGTAACGTTTATGTGTTGGTATGCTACTTAATAAGATTAACAGGTAATTGGACGTCTCGTACTAGTGAGGTGACGAGTACTTGTACGGGTATCGGTGAACTTAAAGGGTAATTACATTAACTAGTATATTGTACATGATGGAGATTATGATGTTTAGCCTTCGGATCGTGAGTACAGTGCATAAATCCACTTAGGTTTGGTATGATTGTTTATTATTTAGGCTCTTAGACATGTTTGATATCTTATCCATGATTTGACTATTCATGCATTCATCACTCTACATCTCGTCCAATTACTTGAAAAGGAATTGATAATACTAATTGTATTGATTGTGTTGTTGCATGGTGTACTCATATCCATATCATTCACACATATGATATTTGGCATTTGAGCTGTTGAGATACCGATGAAAGGGGCATGGGAAGTCGGTTATCAGATATTATACATGATACGAGAGTGATGACTAATGATGATACTGCAACCATAGAGCCGGTATCTAATGGGATCGGATGGGTATATGGACCTCATGAGTCACGTGACAACTACTGCAGGAACGTGTGTATATTGGGTACATGTTATATTCCACATTTTTTCATGTTATAGTGTGTCATAATTTAGTCAATATAAGCTTGGAGAGAAAGAACATTCTCAAGTTCATGACTGTTTAAAACTATGTATAGCACATTTTGGAAGGATTAGAAGTTAAACGAATCGAAGAAAATAAGTTTTGTTGAAAGTCGTGAAGTTGGAAATATTATAACTCTTACTTTTGGGGTATGACTAAGAGTATTTAACATGCTAATAAGGTCATATTATGAGGTATTTGAATCGTATAATAGTCGTGTGTTAAGTTTTGATGTCAAGCGAGTTGTAAAATAAAGTCGGCAAAGGTTTTCGCAAGTTACATTCATAAATTAACTGAAACTTTGGGTTAAATATTGCAGAGCTTTTATCCAAATCTATTTTGAGTTACGGGGATATCCACCCACTAAATGGAAGGTCCACAAGTCTAGTTTTTAATGCATTAAACTATTTGTCAATACGACATCGGAGTAGAGAGATATTCACATTTTTGCGAGATTGTGCAGGCAGGCAGTTTGGGGCCCAATTGAGGCGGCGGCCGGCCTTTGGCCCTTAAATTGAGTTGTAGACTTCATTTCTATCATTTTATTCAAGAAACTTCGTCCACAAACTTCCCACAAACCTTCTCTGCATATCTCCAAGGTTTACAAGCCAAATTTAAGATAAATGAATCCAATCATTCATCAAAGTGTTGGAAACCACAAAGAACAACAAGTCTATGGTATTATGATATGATTAGGGGTTATGGTGAGCTGAACCAGCTGTGAGTTTTGAGTCATATCTACTGGTTAAGGTAAGTTTAATATTCCTTTGGTCGTGCTTAAGCTTAATTCTATGTTGGTGAAGTTGTTTGAAGCAAAATATTACAAGATAGCATTGAAATAGCCTAAGATATGACTACTGTTTTGAGTTTAAAAACATGGTTTCTAATGACTGGAAATTATGGAATATAATATGGTTATGTTGTGGTTATTGTTTTTAAGGCTATCCATGTATTAATTAAGTGAAATAGAGGAGAAAACATGTAAAAACTACAAATTAAAAGTGACTCAGACTCTTTCATAGATGCATGTTAAATGTAGAAGTGGGTGATAAACCTTCATGAGTATTTACACCGCAGTGTTTGCTCTATAAGTCAAAACTCACTTAGATACATAATTGCAGTCGCATAACGGGGTTGACTTGCTAGGTTGTCTTGGCCCCACAGTGTCGGACAAGCCGAGGGACGCAGATCGATTGTTTAGAAACTTTGGTCAAACAAGAGTTACAAATTGTTTGTAATTGGTTTGGAGACCTACCAGGTTGTGCTATTAAAGTTATCAGCCATAGCAAACGCGGAGATAGCATTAACCTGGATATTGGCCCATTATGACCACATTTGATATGAGTCTGTATTCTTCCATGGGGTCGAAGAGTATGTTAAAATAGTGGGAGCTAATTAAACTAAAGGTCATGTTAATTAGTTAATGAATGTGTTCAATAGAAATTATATTAGAGTTTAATTTCACATCTATCTATATCTTCAGTTTATACAAAACGTCGAATCTGTCACTGAAAATGTTGGTCGAGACAAACAAGCTGACTGTAGCAAATTACCCAGACTGGTTAAGAAATCTGATATTGGTGTTAAGACAAGAAAGAATTGAGTATGTGTTAGACATAGTGTTCCCACAGTCCCTACTAAAAGCTCTGCTGAGTATGCCCTGTTTGACAAGGTGGCTTATCAGAAACATCTAGACGATGCTACCTCGGCATAGTGTGTAATATTATAGTCTATGACTGTGGAGTTACAGATGCAACATGAAAACATGGGCCCCAACGAAATGCTAGAACATTTGAAGAGTCTCTAAGACTTACAGTCTCAAACAATGGAGTATGAACTGTTGAGAGACCTTTTCAAGTGTAAACTGAACGATGGGGGGTCAAGTGTCAGCACATGTTCTGAAGATTATTGGGTTGATAGAAAGGTTGACTTCGATTGGAACGAAGCTGCCTATAAATGTCTCTGTCAACCTGATCCTGAATTCACTTTGTGGTTTATTTGAGAATATCATTGTGAACTTCAATATGAATGGGACCAAGGCAAGTCTTCCAGAGCTTCACAACATGTTGAAGAACTTTGAATCATCTACCTCTAAAGGTAAAGTCATGCTCATTGTGGGCTCTTCTAGCAAGTTCAAACCCAAGGGTAAGAACATGCAGAAGAAGAAGGGTAAGACAATTGCTGCACCTACAGTTATGAAACCTAGAGGAGGTGTTCAGAAGAAGGAAAAAGTAGCTTCGGATGTGTGCCTCAACTGTAAGAAGAAGGGGCACTGGAAGAAGGACTGCACAGCTTCAGGAGGAGGCAAAGCACTAGGTGCTCCTAGCTCTACTGGACATGGTATGTTTGTCATTGAGATAAATATGTATATAAATAACTCTCACTGCTGGGTATTGGATACCGTATGTGGCTCACACTTTTGTAATAATGTGCAGGGTCTGATTGACAGTAGAAAGGTTGGACCTTGGGAGGTAGACCTGCGCGTTGGAAATGGAGCACGAGTGGATGCTGAACGCGTGGGAACTTATAAACTAGATTTACCTTCAGGCTTCTGTTTAGAACTAAATAATTGTTATTTTATTCCCTCATTAACGAGGAATATCATTTCTATCACAATGTTAGACATTGAAGAGTTTTCCTCATTTATTGTCAATGGCAGTTATGTACTGTCTTTTAATGGTTTTGTTTGTGGAAATGCTCCGTTTGTGGATGGTTTGTAGGTTCTAAAATGTAGTCGTGAAATTTTCAATGTGCAAAATAAACGAGCTAAGATAAGTAATCCAAGAAACCCCACCTACTTATGGCACTGTATACTTGGTCACATCAATGAATCAATGATAGCAAGATTAAGAAAGTTAGACTACCTAGAATCATTTGACTTAGAGTCCTATGGTAACTGTGAATCTTGCTTGAGAAGAAAGATGACCAACAAGCCACTTTCTGGGAAAGGGGTGTTAGCCAAAGAGGTACTTGAGTTAGTCCATACTGATGTATGTGGGTCATTTTCAACTTAAGATAAGGGAGGCCTCCCTTACTTCATCACTTTTACAGACGATTTCACAAGGTTTGGGCATGTGTATCTTATGAAACACAAGTTCGAAACCTTTGAGAAATTCAAGGAGTACAAGCCAGAAGTAGAGAAGCAACTTGAAACAAGTGTCAAGACCCTTCGATCAGATCGAGGAGGTGAATACTTAAGTAAAGAATTTCTGGATTACTTGAAGCTTCATGGAGTCCAATCACAATGGACACCTCCTGGAACGCAACAGATGAATGGTGTTGCTGAAAGGAGAAATCGAACCCTATTAGATATGGTTAGATCCATGATGAGTTTCTCAGCTCGACCAACATATCTTTGGGGCTATGCATTCCAAAGCTCAACTTATATTCTGAACATGGTTCCTTCAAAGTCAGTAGAGAAAACTCCATATGAGATATGGAATGCCAAGAAGCCAACACTTAAACACATGTGACCCTGGGGGTTCCCTGCATATGTAAAGAAGATGCTTACTGACAAGTTGGAATCTAAAAGTGAGAAATATTATTTTATGGGGTATCCAAAGGAAACTAAGGGATACTATTTCTATCTTCCTGGAGAACATAAGGTCATTGTTTCCAGAAATGCAATTTTCCTTGAAGAAGACTTTGTCTACAAGGAGCAGAGCTGCAATAAGATAGAACTTGAAGAAATTCAAGAACCACAAGATAACACAGAAGTTGAACACTTGTCGAAAGACCTGGACAAGGATTCAGTGAGAGTATTTGGTAAAGATTGGATACTTAGAGTACGCCCTTCAGCCAGTGGGAGTGTTGTGAGTGTCGCACCCGATTTTGACCTGCGGGCTTCGCGACGCGATGGCGTCGATCACCTCTGGATTGGATAAAAATGCTTGCTTTGAGGAGTCGCCACCTAATTATTCTAAGGTGAATTAGGGCACCTAAATTCTAACTAAAAGCTGTAAAATAACTCCAATTTTGTGGTCTGCAAAACTAACGAGATTCTAGGTAAGGGTTCTTTATTATCCTAAAGGGAAGGGGTTAAGCATCCTTTAAGATCCGCTAACTTGCGATTATCCGATCAAACTCAGGTTAATTATTATGTTAAAAGTGCATGTTTTACAAGTATAAAAATAATGTTGCAAGTATTTAATGAAATTATGCATTTGTACAAGCATGCATTTGTATGACAATAATATACATGTAAAGCTAAAAAAGAATATGAATATGCATTCGTATGAAAATTGATAAAGATGTATGCAATGTGATTTCTTATGGGCGACGGGCCTAAAAATAGATAAACTAGCGATTAACGATTTTAAAACTAACCGAGCCTAAAAATAAATAAACTAGCGACGGGTTTCAAGTTTTAGACTACCCTATTAATTAATTCTATGTTTTCCTATTCTAAACATTTCAATAATTTCACGAGTACAATAATATTACAATACGTAATGAAATAAAGTGAATTAAGAAAGTAAATGACAACAACAAAATAAATAATCTCCGAGGGGTTATTTGCCTTCTTTGACTTTATCTTTCCAAGCTGTCAAGAATAAACGGTTAGAAACAATTAAATATACATAACTTCGAATCCGTATCCAAAACAATAAATGTTTTTATTACGGAGGGCTCAGACTTAAATTTTGAAAAGATCATTCCAATCACGTCGTGGTTGCGAACATATGACTCGTTGGTCATTTTAGTTGCCTTGCCTATCGAACATGTTGGTCTCTCGGGTGAAAAAGATTTAAGTTTCATCCTTGCCCAGAAGCTTTATTTTCCGTCTTTACAACTGTGGAGGCCTCAAAAATCGACGGATATTTTTTCATCGGCCAATGTAGTATAATATTCAAATCAGTAAAATGGTGTCAAAACAGGAAAAGAAAGCAGAAATTGAGAAATGATATCCGAAGGGACGTGGCCTCAAATTCAATTTCATTGGCCTAAATGCGATATAAATAAGGCAATAAAACAGTAGAACAATAAGATATCCGTTGCCCGGATACTAAAAATGTAAACTGAAAAACAGAGGAACGAAATGAAAAAAAGTGCGGCCTCGAATTTAATTTCATCGGCCTAAATGAAGTATTTATTTAAACTAGTAAACCAGTAAGACAATCCGTGCACGGATGTTTAAAACAGTAAATTAAAGAAACAGAGAAATGAAAGAAGAAAAGCGCGGCCTCAAATTCAATTTCATTGGCCCAAGTGTAGTGTTAGTTAAAACAAATAAAACAGTAATCCATTGCACGGATGTTAAAGAAAACAGTAAACAGAGAAACGAAACGAAAGAAAGAAAAAAAAGCGTGGCCTCAATTTAATTTCATCGGCCTAAATGCAATATTAGTTAAAAACAATAAAACAAGAAAACAACAAAATATCCGTTGTACGGATGTTTAAAACAAGAATGTAAAAAGAAAAGCGAGAAACGAAACAAAAAGTGCGGCCTCAATTTAATTTCATCGGCCTAAATGCAATATTAGATAAAATGATAAAACAAAGAAAATACAAGATAGCCGTGTATGAATATTTAAATGCCAAAATAAGCCGGAAGTTTGAAATTAAAACGTCAGGCCCGAATTACGAAATTTAACCCGACTCGGATGAACGACTTAAACAAGAAAGAAGAAGAAAGCAAAAAAGTGTTCATACCAGTCTTAAATGGACATCTTAATCAAACATTTTTGGAATTTTCAGATAACCAACAACAAAATATTAAACACAAAAATATGAAATTATTACGGATCTGGCCGACCCGAATCAGCAAGCCTCGACCAAATGAAATCCGACCGAAATCATTTTTTTAATTTTATTTTGGATAGCCAACAATGTAATATAAACACAAAAATCAAAATTTACTCGAATCGGTCGACCTGACCGGATCGTTGACCCGACCCGGATCGAATGTTTCAACCCGAATCGATCTCTTCCAAATTTGGATAACCAACAACAACAAAAATATTAAAACACAAAAATCTGGGAATCTATTCGAATCGGGTCGACCGAATCGACCTGATACTTCAATCCGGATCAAATTCTTTCCAAATTTTCAGGTAACCAACAAAGACAATATAAACATACAAAATGCCTGAATTAACCGAACTGGTCGACTGACCGGTCGATGACTGACCCGAATTGGTGACCCGACCCGAATTTCCTCCAAATTTCAGGTACACCAACAACAAAATAAAAACATAAACCTGGAGATTTTTGTCCGACAAGGGGTGACCCGACCCGGATTGTGACTCGACCCGAACAGTGACCCGACCGAAATGTTGATTTTGCTTTCCTGGTCATTGGTTTTCTCGATATTTAGCCTCGACTGACCCGACTGATTTTTACCCGACCAAAACAAACAAATTTCCAAACGACCAAAAATGTGAAGAATGAAATATGATTTTCGGATTGAAAATTATGAAACAAGTAGGAGTATTTTTGGATTAAAGTTAAGAAACAAAAGGGGGTATTTATAGATGGGTTTCGGATTTTGGGGGTATGGGGTCGGTTGGTGTCGGCGTCGTGGTGGTGATGTGGGTGTAGGTTGTCCGGCGTAGGTGGGGTAGGGTGGCTGGTGGTGTGGTGGTGTTGGCGAGGTGACCGGCGACGTGGGGTCGCCGGTGTAGAAGTGTGCTTGGTGATGGGTTGAGAGAGATATGGAGAGAGAGAGAGATGAAAAATGAAAATATTGTAGGGTTTTGGTTTTAAAAGGGGGGAAATAAAGGGAAAGGGAATTGGGTATTGGGTTGGACGAGTGGGCCGATTCGGATGGGCTTCGGATGGGGGTTTGGAATTGTTTTGGGTTGGGGAAATAAATGGGTGATGGGTTGGGCTTGGACGAAATGGGTTTTAGTTTGGGTTGGGTAGGAATTGTTTTGGGTTGAGTAGAAATTGTTTGGGGAAATGAAATGGGTTATGGGTTTAAAAATATAAAAAGGGTTTTATTATATATAAAAAATAAATAAATAAAAAAAAGCTTTGCAAAATTATAAATTGTAAAGATGACAATATGATAAAAATATAATATTTGTGAAATTCTTGATGCTTAAAATAATAAAAATATAAAATGTAATGTCGTTTTGCGAAAATAAAATAACATATAATATTAGGATAAAAGTATGCTTGTGATATAAAAAATGCAAATGACAAATAAAAATGCAAATAATACTAATAATAATGATATATATACATATATATGTCTATATTTTAAAATTGTTTTAAAGTGTCAAAAATATTAAAAATTGCAAATAAAATCATAAAAGATGGGACAAAATTGGGTGTCAACAGATGCCCCTCTTTGGTCGGAGACGATGAAAGAGTTTTCGGCCAAAGAAGTTGACTGAGTAGCCAATTTTGTCCTGATCACCGGGACTCGAGGGAAGATTAGAGATGCATGGTAAGAAATAGAAGCCCGAGGTGGGGACGAGTTGTAAGAGATGGTGCAGATTCAAGAAACAATGCCCCAAAGGTTTCGACTTATGATGACACCGTCATAGATGTGGCGAGATACTGGGGAAAGGGCTGAACGATGTTCGAAGTACTTCCCCGATGCAGATGACGTTGTTGCATATGCATGATTGAAATTAAGATACCCGCATTAGAAGGTGGGCGCCTAACTGAAATGAAATACCCGCATTAGGAGGTGGGCGCCTGACTGAAATTTAAATACCCGCATTAGGAGGTGGGCGCTGATCAAAATGAAATACCCAGATTAGGAGGTGGGCGCTGATGAAAATGAAATACCCGCATTAGGAGGTGGGCGCTGACTGAAATTGAAATACCCGCATTAGGAGGTGGGCGCTGATCAAATTTAAATACCCGATTAGGAGGTGGGCGCTGACAGAAATTGAAATACTCAGATTAGGAGGTGGGCGCTGATCAAATTAAAATACCCAGACAGAGGTGGGCGCTGATCAAATTGAAATACCCAGATTAGGAGGTGGGTGCCTGATCAAATTTAAATACCCAGACAGAGGTGGGCGCTGACTGAAATTTAAATACCCAGATTAGGAGGTGGGCGCTGATCAAATTAAAATACCCAGACAGAGGTGGGCGCTGATCAAATTGAAATACCCGCGTTAGGAGGTGGGTGCCTGATGAAAATGAAATACCCAGACAGGGAGGTGGGTGCCTGATCAAATTGAAATACCCGCATTAGGAGGTGGGCGCTGATCAAAATGAAATACCCAGACAGGAGGTGGGCGCTGATCAAAATGAAATACCCGCATTAGGAGGTGGGCGCTGATGAAATTGAAATACCCGCATTAGAGGTGGGCGCTGATCAAATTTAAATACCCAGACATTAGGAGGTGGGCGCCGATCAAATTGAAATACCCGCATTAGGAGGTGGGCGCTGATTGAAATTTAAATACCCGTGACAGAGGTGGGCGCTGATTGAAATTTAAATACCCGTGATTAGAGGTGGGCGCTGATGAAAAATGAAATACCCAGACAGAGGTGGGCGCTGATCAAATTTAAATACCGCGTTAGGAGGTGGGTGCTCGATCGAAATGAAATACCCGCATTAGGAGGTGGGTGCTCGATCGACGTCGTTGTATTGACGTGATGCGTTTGTGACCCGCATGGGTTGAAATGACGCCGTTGCATAGGCGTGGTGCGTTGTAAACGCGTCATTGTGTAGACGTGTTGTGCGGATGACGCCGCCAGATAGGCGTAGCGTGTGACGACGCCGATTGTATGGGCGTGTTGTCGTCGTTGTAATCTTTGTGAAAGATGTAAATGACGTCCATTGTCGTCAGTTTGGTGTAATATGATTCCACGTTGTGTTGAATCTTCTGCCGATTCAAACTCATGTGGACTGTGGATTTAAATGTCGTCCATGCACGGACGAAAATGTGAGGCGACGTCTTTGCCAAATTAAGCACACGTGTTGCGGCTTCTCTGCCTTTGTCAACCTGAAGACCTGCACTCAAAGAAATTTGTGAGTTGTAGCTTTTGCCCTGGACGCTTGCAAGCTCATATTGGTTTAGATTGAAGACTCAGTTGTCTGGCATTTTCCAGGTCCATTGGCATATTCTTGCAGTGAACCCTTAAAATATGCCCCAGTTTCTAGTATATATGAAGATGTTGAACTTCCAACTGGACAAAATCGAGTTTGTGCGGGCAACTTGTTTGTCCTATAAAGGCAATCATGTGAGCCTATTTTGTTGTGTGCAAAATAATGGACACACAATTTCCAATGGTGTGACCGAAGCCGATATAGGCCGCCTACGTATTCCGATAAAGGAAATCAGGTCATAACGTAGTTCGCTGCAAGTAAAATGACGATTGTAAAGTTTTCCAAAATGGGACCGAAGCCGATGTGGCTGCCTACGTATCCCGCTGAGGGAATCAGGTCATAACGTAGTTCATGCAAGCAAAAAGAATTTCGTAAGGGTTTTCTAAAAATGAGACCGGGCGATGTGGCGCCACGTATCCCGCCGAGGAGTCAGTCATAACGTAGTTCATGCAAGCAAAAAGAATTTTGTAAGGGTTTTCTAAAAATGAGACCGGTCGATGTGGCGCCACGATCCCGCCGAGGAGTCAGGTCATAACGTAGTTCATGCAAGCAAAAAGAATTTTGTAAGGGTTTTCTAAAAATGAGACCGGTCGATGTGGCCGCCACGATCCCGCCGAGGGAATCAGGTCATAACGTAGTTCATGCGGCAAAAGAGATTTGTAAGGATTTTCTGAAAATGGGACCGAAGCCGGTGTGGCCGCCTACGTATCCCGCCGAGGGAATCAGGTCATAACGTAGTTCATGCAAGCTAAAATGATTTTCTTTTTTTTTTTTTCAAAAATGGGACCGAAGCCAATCTGGCCGCCTACGTATCCCGCCGAGGGAATCAGGTCATAACGTAGTTCATGTGGCAAAAAGATTTTGTAAGGTTTTTTTTTTTTTTTTTTTTTTTTTTTTTCAAAAATGGGACCGAAGCCAATCTGGCCGCCTACGTATCCCGCCGAGGGAATCAGGTCATAACATAGTTCATGCGGCAAAAGAGATTTGTATTTGTAGAATGTTTTTTTTTTGTAAAAGAGAGTGACTAGAGTTTGAAAAATGATGCAATATATTTTGCAAGGTTTTTTTTTTTTTTTTTTTGTTTTTTTTGTTTTTTTTTTTTCATTTTTGTGAAAATATGAAAAAGACATAATCACGTCTTGACTTCGATAGGTACCAACAATTAGTATTGTGCTTAGGGGCTCCCGTTATTTGCTTTCTGTCAAATCGAGACAGACTTCAAGGTAATTCCTACAGCTTCAGATGCTACCTCAGACATACCTGAGTATCGACACTTGCTTCAAGCCAAGATTTTGACATATATGCATCCTCATGTTTCAAATGCCCTCACTGAAAGAAAGTCCAATTCTCATATGTATTTCAGTATTTTGAACTTTGGGACGTCTAGAGAAGTACACTCACCCTCAGAAAGATGTTCAATGCATTTAATTGTGATACCATAGGCTTGGCCGTCATGTGAGTATCCACTAATGTGAGAACCCTCGGTATAGGATCATGTAGGGCTTGTTATGGGTTTGTAATGTAGGCTTGGGAAAGGAAAGGATATTATTTGGGTAAAGAGTGACTAATCCTTCCTTGAGCGTTGGAATATGTCTGTGCTTGGTATTTGTGTGCATTGATTCCGATTTGCTTCTTTTTGCCCCCTTTTGTTTTGTACCGGCTTCTTTTGAATATTTCGTTTGGAGCTTTTTCCCCTTTTTTCCGGAGTTATTTCCTTCTTTTTTTTCTTTTTATATTGTCGGGGCTTTTAACTTCCTTTTTGTGTGAAGTCGTCCTTTGGTTTTGTTTTGTTTTCCTCTTTTGGGAACATTGCAACTTCAACTCGAATCATTTTCAGCAATTTGCATATTTCTGATGCGCTCAAGGAGGTCGGGCCAAAAGAGGGATAGTGCGTGTACGCACTCAGAAAGGATATATGCATAAAATGTGGTTGTTAAAAAAAATAGGCTTCAGGCTCAAAGGGGAAGTACTAGGGATAATGTTATTTGGTAAGCTGAAAAGGCTCAAACGGATCAAAGAAAGCCTACGATCCTTTCCTATACCAAGTGTTACTCAGGATTTCGCCTCAACAAACATTCGAGCCAAGTTCTAGATCACAATGCAATGCAATTGAACTTATTCTAAAAACTCACCACACAATGCACATGAAACGATGAGGTTGGCTTTGTTCATATCTTGGAAGCATGAAAAACAATTTTTTAAGTGTCAACACAGGCGTGAATGAGAGGTACCAGAAGAATCTATGGTTTACCACGAAGACAATCTTCTCCACTTGTTCTTTCCTATGCACACTCCTAACTGTGTTGGTATCAACCAAGTCCATCAATGATTCTTAGTTTTTTTTTTTTTGTATTTTTGAATAAAGGGTACCGAACCCGAATAGGGCTGCCTACGTATCTCATCATTGACGAGAATCAGGTGTGCGTAGTTCGTGCAGAAAGTAAAAAAAAAATTCATCCATGATAGGATAGTAAAAGTAAAAAAATTGTATAAAACAGATGATTGTCCACTATGGGACGAATGCAAAGTAAAATATAATTGTCCACGGTAGAATGAATGCAATGGAAAAATGATTATCCACAATAAGATGAATGTAATAAAAAAAATGATTGTCCATTATAGGATGCATGTAATAAAAAATGATTGTTCATTATAGGATGAATGAAAAGATTAATAAACCAGATATGTCCTCTCTACGATGGACAAGGAAGTGCATCTTTTTTTCTTTTTCTTTTTTTTTTTTTTTTTTTTTTTTTTTTTTTTAGTGCTGTCGAACCCGAGAAGGGCTACCTACGTATCACACCGAACGGTGAGAATTAGACACTCGTAGTTCGTGAAGATACGTTATAAAAAATGTAATATTGAAAAAGAATTTATCCACGATAGGATAGTAAGTAAAATTGTATGCAATAAAAAAATGATTGTCCATATTAGGATGTAATGAAAAAAAAAGATTGATAATTCGGAATCATTTTTTTTAGGGGTGTCGCACCCGAGAAGGGTTACCTACGTATCACACCTAACGGTGAGAATCAGACACTCGTAGTTCGTAAGATAGGTTATAAAAAATGTATGATTGAAAAAGAATTTATCCACGATAGGATAGTAAGTAAAATTGTATGCAATAAAAAAATGATTGTCCATATTAGGATGTAATGAAAAAAAAAGATTGATAATTCGGAATCATTTTTTTTTAGGGGTGTCGCACCCGAGAAGGGTTACCTACGTATCACACCTAACGGTGAGAATCAGACACTCGTAGTTCGTAAAGATATGTTGTAAAAATGGTATGTTGTAAAAAAAAATTATGTAACGAAAATTAAACATATCAACTGAATTTGCAAATATGTAACAAAACAAAAGTATAGACAAATTAAAGAGATGATTCGTTGAATCTGGTGTTGGCTGACTTTTTCCGGTCAAAACATCTTTCGGTCATCTTTGTGAAAGCCTTTGGCTTTGTTCTTTCCTAGAGTATATCCAAAAATAATGTTTTAGAACGACCCCCCCAAACTATTCGCGAGGACGATCTTCCTGCAAAAAATAAGAGCACCGGGTGAAAGGAGGAAAGCCACTAAAAGAGTAATAAAATGTAAGAGTGAAAGTATGGTCAAAAACTCCCCTGATTGCTTCACGAGATCCGAGTGTTGATGTTCAAGAACGCTTTACCCTTGGGTAGTGACACAATTTCTATTCAAGAGTCGCAAGCGACATGGTATGATATGTACAAAATTGAAGCAGCTAATTATTGCATTAAATAATATGTACAGAGATAAAAGAAGAAAAATAGCAAACAAACTGAGCAGGAATTAAATACGCGTCCTATCATGCATGGAGCCTCTCTTATGCCAGAGGTGGGCCTAAACGTCAAATATGAGAGATTATGACAGAATAATCCAAGCTGTCAAACTACAGTGCTTTTGTTGGAAAAGAAGACAAAATGTATGTACATTTTCCAATATCGGCATGTCAAGATTAAGCTTGGATTAGTCCATCATTATCACGCTACAAATAATATGTTGATGGTCGTTGGGGGAGCGAGACCCGTCAACAATATTGGTGGATTTTTTAATTGTGGAGTCGATGCCAAGGATCGACCCACCTATGGTGTATGTATGCATGATTAAAAATAAAAGGGTATAGCTCTATCCTAAATTTACTAAGATTAGGCTTACTAGACTCAAGGTTCCCGAGCGGACTACTCGAGTGAGAAGACTACGCGGCCTCCGGATGGTCCGGACACTCCGCGCATACGCCAACTCTCCTAAAATTTGGTAATTTGAAAGAATTTGCGGGTGCGCAAAACACACCTCGCGTGTAGTGTGTGATAGTGTATATTTTCCATAGTGGAAGAAATATGAGCGGAATGCCAATTTAAGAAAAGCAGTAAAAGAAAGCAGCATTTAAAGCAGTAAAACATTCAAAATTTTAAAAAGATACAATTTGAAACAGTAGATCAAATAAGAAGCAAAATAAAGTGCAATAATAAATAACCTGAATTTGCTATGGTTAAGAACCTGATATTCCCCAGCGGAGTCGCCATGCTGTCGCACCCGATTTTGACCTGCGGGCTTCGCGACGCGATGGCGTCGATCACCTCTGGATTGGATAAAAATGCTTGCTTTGAGGAGTCGCCACCTAATTATTCTAAGGTGAATTAGGGCACCTAAATTCTAACTAAAAGCTGTAAAATAACTCCAATTTTGTGGTCTGCAAAACTAACGAGATTCTAGGTAAGGGTTCTTTATTATCCTAAAGGGAAGGGGTTAAGCATCCTTTAAGATCCGCTAACTTGCGATTATCCGATCAAACTCAGGTTAATTATTATGTTAAAAGTGCATGTTTTACAAGTATAAAAATAATGTTGCAAGTATTTAATGAAATTATGCATTTGTACAAGCATGCATTTGTATGACAATAATATACATGTAAAGCTAAAAAAGAATATGAATATGCATTCGTATGAAAATTGATAAAGATGTATGCAATGTGATTTCTTATGGGCGACGGGCCTAAAAATAGATAAACTAGCGATTAACGATTTTAAAACTAACCGAGCCTAAAAATAAATAAACTAGCGACGGGTTTCAAGTTTTAGACTACCCTATTAATTAATTCTATGTTTGCCTATTCTAAACATTTCAATAATTTCACGAGTACAATAATATTACAATACAGAATGAAATAAAGCTGAATTAAGAAAGTAAATGACAACAACAAAATAAATAATCTCCGAGGGGTTATTTGCCTTCTTTGACTTTATCTTTCCAAGCTGTCAAGAATAAACGGTTAGAAACAATTAAATATACATAACTTCGAATCCGTATCCAAAACAATAAATGTTTTTATTACGGAGGGCTCAGACTTAAATTTTGAAAAGATCATTCCAATCACGTCGTGGTTGCGAACATATGACTCGTTGGTCATTTTAGTTGCCTTGCCTATCGAACATGTTGGTCTCTCGGGTGAAAAAGATTTAAGTTTCATCCTTGCCCAGAAGCTTTATTTTCCGTCTTTACAACTGTGGAGGCCTCAAAAATCGACGGATATTTTTTCATCGGCCAATGTAGTATAATATTCAAATCAGTAAAATGGTGTCAAAACAGTAAAAGAAAAACAGAAATTGAGAAATGATATCCGAAGGGACGTGGCCTCAAATTCAATTTCATTGGCCTAAATGCGATATAAATAAGGCAATAAAACAGTAGAACAATAAGATATCCGTTGCCCGGATACTAAAAATGTAAACTGAAAAACAGAGGAACGAAATGAAAAAAAGTGCGGCCTCGAATTTAATTTTATCGGCCTAAATGAAGTATTTATTTAAACTAGTAAACCAGTAAGACAATCCGTGCACGGATGTTTAAAACAGTAAATTAAAGAAACAGAGAAATGAAAGAAGAAAAGCGCGGCCTCAAATTCAATTTCATTGGCCCAAGTGTAGTGTTAGTTAAAACAAATAAAACAGTAATCCATTGCACGGATGTTAAAGAAAACAGTAAACAGAGAAACGAAACGAAAGAAAGAAAAAAAAGCGTGGCCTCGAATTTAATTTCATCGGCCTAAATGCAATATTAGTTAAAAACAATAAAACAGTAAAACAACAAAATATCCGTTGCACGGATGTTTAAAACGATAAGCAAGCGAGCGAAAGCGAAACAAAAAAAGCGCGGCCTCAATTTAATTTCATCGGCCTAAATGCAATATTAGATAAAATGATAAAGCGACAAAATACAAGATAGCCGTGTATGAATATTTAAATGTCAAAATAAGCGGAAGTTTGAAATTAAAACGTCCGATCCGAATTCGAAATTTAACCCGACTCGGATGAACGACGAAACAAGAAAGAAGAAGAAAGCAAAAAGTGTTCATACCAGTCTTTGAAAGCAGACCAGGAATCAAACATTTTTTGGAATTTTCAGATAACCAACAACAAAATATTAAACACAAAAATATGAAATTATTACGGACCGGTGACCCGACCGAATCGACAAGCCTCGACCAAAGCAGAAATCCGACCGAAATCATTTTTTTAATTTTATTTTGGATAGCCAACAATGTAATATAAACACAAAAATCGAAAATTTACTCGAACCGGTCGACCCAGGCGGATCGATGATCTGACCCGGATCGAATGTTTCAACCCGAATCGATCTCTTCCAAATTTGGATAACCAACAACAACAAAAATATTAAAACACAAAAATCTGGGAATCTATTCGAATCGGGTCGACCCGACCGAATCGGATACTTCAATCCGGATCAAATTCTTTCCAAATTTTCGTAACCAACAAAGACAATATAAACATACAAAATGCCGGAATTAACCGAACCGGTCGACCCGACCGGTCAAGGATCTGACCGGTCGATGATCCGACCGGTCGATGACCGACCGAATCGGTGACGACCCGAATTTCCTCCAAATTTCAGGTACACCAACAACAAAATAAAAACATAAACCTGGAGATTTTTGTCCGACAAAGGGGTGACGACCGGATTGTGACTCGGCCGGAGCAGTGACCCAGGAAATGTTGATTTTGCTTTCCGGTCTTTGGTTTTCGATATTTAGCCTCAATTCGACCGACCGGATTTTTACCCGACCAAAACAAAGCGACCTCAAACGACCAAAAATGTGAAGAATGAAATATGATTTTGGATTGAAAATTATGAAACAAGTAGGAGTATTTTTGGATTAAAGTTAAGAAACAAAAGGGGGTATTTATAGATGGGTTTCGGATTTTGGGGGTATGGGGTCGGTTGGTGTCGGCGTCGTGGTGGTGATGTGGGTGTAGGTTGTCCGGCGTAGGTGGGGTAGGGTGGCTGGTGGTGTGGTGGTGTTGGCGAGGTGGCGGCGGCGTGGGGGTCGCCGGTGTAGAAGGTGTGCGGTGATGGGTTGAGAGAGATATGGAGAGAGAGAGAGATGAAAAAATGAAAAATGTTGTAGGGTTTTGGTTTTAAAAGGGGGGAAATAAAGGGAAAGGGAATTGGGTATTGGGTTGGACGAGTGGGCCGATTCGGATGGGCTTCGGATGGGGGTTTGGAATTGTTTTGGGTTGGGGAAATAAATGGGTGATGGGTTGGGCTTGGACGAAATGGGTTTTAGTTTGGGTTGGGTAGGAATTGTTTTGGGTTGAGTAGAAATTGTTTGGGGGAAATGAAATGGGTTATGGGTTTAAAAATATAAAAAGGGTTTTATTATATATAAAAAATAAATAAATAAAAAAAAGCTTTGCAAAATTATAAATTGTAAAGATGACAATATGATAAAAATATAATATTTGTGAAATTCTTGATGCTTAAAATAATAAAAAATATAAAATGTAATGTCGTTTTGCGAAAATAAAATAACATATAATATTAGGATAAAAGTATGCTTGTGATATAAAAAATGCAAATGACAAATAAAAATGCAAATAATACTAATAATAATGATATATATACATATATATGCCTATATTTTAAAATTGTTTTAAAGTGTCAAAAATATTAAAAATTGCAAATAAAATCATAAAAGATGGGACAAAATTGGGTGTCAACAGTGAGAGATAGTGCAGAAATGCAAGGCTCTCATACACAACCAATGGAAGATGATACAATAGTTGTACATCATTCCATTAAGGAAATACATGAAAATGACATTCCTGAAAGCTCTCAAGGTGGTGGATTTTCCAGCACACAAAGACCTTCTCACAATCAGAATGCAACAAATACTGAAACGCAAAATAATCAACTCTGTATGACCACTAGGACTCATCGTCCGCCTGAAAGACTTAATCTTCTTGTTGAAACACACAATGAGATAGTTATTTCCGATGACGATGAACCTACAACCTACAACGAAGCTATATTAGACATTGATTCGCAGAGATGGTAAGAAGCCATGAAATCTGAGATGGACTCGATGTACATCAATCAAGTTTGGAACTTGGTTGATTTTCCAACAGGGGTTAGACCCATATGATGCAAATGGGTCTTCAGGAAGAAGATTGATGCATATGGCAATGTACAGAATTATAATAGAAGATTGGTCGCTAAAGGTTATAATCAACGACCTGGGGTCGATTATGATGAAACATTTTCACCTGTTGCGAAAATTAAGTCCATTCGAATTTTGCTTACAATAGCCGCATACTATGATTATGACATTTGGCAAATGAATGTTAAAACTGCTTTCCTCAATAGTAACCTAATTGAGGAGGTGTATATGATACAACCTGAGGGTTACATCCAAGACCAAGCAAAAAGAAGTATGCAAGCTACAGAAGTCAATTTATGGACTTAAGCAAGCCTCAAGGAGTTAGAATATTTGCTTTGACAAAACAGTCAAATCATTTTACTTTGTTAGGAGCAAAGAAAATCCATGCATTTATAGTAAGCGCAAGGAATGGAGTATTGTCTTCATTGTTATTATGTAGATGACATATTAATAATATGAGATAATAACTCTCATGCAATCAGTTAAGGAATGGTTATCCAGCACCTTCATGATGAAGGACTTGGGTGAAGCCTGCTACATTCTTGGAATTAGGATCTATAGAGATAGACCTAATAGATTGTTGGGGCTGTCACAGTCCATACACATAGACAAAGTGCTAAGACGATTCTCTATGGAAAACTCCAAGAAAGGAAGTCTTCCTATGGGTCAAAGCATCAAGTTATCAAAGAACAATAGTTCTTCTACTGTTGCAGAACTTGAACGCATGAAAAGAATCTCATATGCTTCAGCTATAGGATCTATCATGTATGTCATGACCTGTATGAGGCCAGATGTGGCCTATGCACTTAGTATGACTTGCAAATTCCAGCAGAATCCTGGGGAAGAACACTGAAAAGTAGTCAAGAGTATTCTTAAGTATCTTAGATGAACTAAAGAATATTTCTTAGTCTATGCTGGACAAGAGAAGCTAGTGTATACTGGGTACACTGATGCTAGCTTCCAGAGAGATCTTGATGACTTCAAATCTCAATCTGGATATACCTTCATTTTCAATTGAGGAATAGTGAGTTGGAAAAGTTTCAAGCAAGCTACAACTGCTGATTCGATAACTGAAGCCGAGTACATTGCTGGATCGGAAGCTGGTAAAGAAGTTGTGGCAATATCTGAGTTCCTGAAGGAACTAGGGGTTTTCCAAGTGCCACTTGTCCAATTACAATTTATTGTGACAACACTGGTGCGATTGTGCAAGCTAAGAAACCAAGATCAACAAACAGAAACAAGCATGTACCGAGGAAATACTACATACTCAGAGAGATGGTGGAAACTGAAGAAATAAGATTAGACTATGTTCCCACAGATGATAATCTAGCTGACCCATTTACTAAACCATTAAGCTTAGATAAGTATAATGGTCATTTTGAAAATATGGGTATTAGATACATCGAAGATTGGCTCTAGGCTAATTGGGAGATTGAAAGTATGTATGTCCTAGAGACAATCATTATTAGGACAAATGTACTTGAACACATTCGTATTATTAATAAGATTAATATTTATGGCATTTGCAATTATTGAATTATTAATTGATTGTTTGTAATTATTCATTAATGTGCATCCATTGAGCCTACGTTGTCATTAATACAGTGATATATTAATGATAGAGCGTAACTCTAAAATGGTCTCGACTAATGATCATCGAGAATGGGATATCGATGATATGTTACAAGTCGACATGTGGTCTGCATCATATTCTTAGAGAATGTAGTATGTCTCACCTGCTACTAGTAATGTTTACTAGTGATGGACACATGAATACTTTTGAAAAGTATTGGTATACCCTGCTGATAAACTATTTGTTAGACATGTCTAAAGTGTTATCAGCGTGTGGAATATAAAGGCCATTTGACTTGAGGTCAATACGCACCTTGTTTACAAAGTAATGTACTTTGACCCTGTCCTAAGCTTAAACTCCTTATAGGATAAGACAAGGCTTGTGTTGGGTACATTATGATGTAAATTAAGGTGGTAATTGAGCCAAGAATAAGATTCATTCCTCGATTGGATATTCGAGAGAGCACTCAACTTCTCAGTGATATTAGGTCGACCAAGTCATTAGCCAATGCAAGAGACATAATTAGAATATGGTCTAGTTGTCGACTAATATAGATGAGATAAAGTGATCAAGCCATTTGGATAGATATATGGCAAATCCTAAGCTTGATCGAGTGTGTCGTGAATGAAAGAAATTTATCATATCACATAAAGGTTATGTTTGATGTATTCATGTAAACGTACTTCATATATTGAGTTCGTCGTACGGCGCAGTCTAGGAGTTTCGTATGGACCTTAATTGGATTAGTGTCGATATATGAAGGCATATAGGGTCACAATATGTCGATTGTCTCTTCGATCTAAGGGTGTATTGAGAAAGTATTAAATATTTGATTTGGAATCGAGATATTTAAATTGATAATAACTATGGTACAATTTCTATTAGATGTAAATTATTTAATTAAATCAAAATTGGATTTTGGATTTAATGTGCTGAATATATATGTTAAACGAAAAACGGGAAACATTGTTTGACGTAAGGCGCCGCGGTGCCTGCTAGGCTGAGCCGCGGCGCCGACCCGGCAGTGAGCCCAGTCAGACTGGCCCACTGCACCTCGGCTTTGGGCCAGGCTTGGAGCCCAACCCTAATCCATTTTGTGACCGAAAAATCACTATATATACAGCACTAATCTCTAGTTATTAATATACTAAGAACACCACTTCTCATAAACAAATTCTAGACTTAGAGTTTAGGATAAAACTCTCTCAAACCTCTGCCAAGATTTCATGGCTTTCTTGACAGAGGAATACACAGTAGCATTGTGCTTGCAGTCGAAAAGGAAATCACATGTTCACCCAAAAGTAAAGACTCCAGATTTTATAACCTGTAAGTTCTTGTTCATGTTTTATGTTACAGGTTTTGATTGTCATATAACCATACCATAAGAAATTATTGGGGTAAGTAGAACAAAATTTTAAACTTCCGATGTGCCTACTTATGTATTTTTGAACTCAACAAAACCCTACACAGGTACTTCATCATAATATTGGATTGAAGGATTTTAGTCCGGAGCTTCGTTGCTTTCAAACTGTCACTTCCTACCAGGTATATATGTTCAACTTTACTTACTCTAATATTTAAAAAATCAGAAACTAACGATATTTCGGGAAACAGCAGATTCCGTTGTTAATCCTGTTTAGCAACAGATTAATGACCAATCATCAAAGATTTTATTAGCTACGAGTAATTTAGCAACGGATTATCAATGAAATTTGTAGCTTATTGCGAATTTGTTTAGTTTGTCACGTTTTACGTGACACTATTGTTTGATTTAGAATATTTTTTTAGTTTGTCAACTTTACTTGTTTAATATTGAAAAACAGAAATTACATATCAGCGTTGGACAAATTCTGTAGCTAAACTGATTTATTATCAAAAAATTTGTTAGCTAAGAGCAATTTAGTCAGAGCTTGACGAAGTTCGTGGTTAATTTCAATTATTTCCTTTTTATAGATTGTTACATTTTATGTGATACTATTGTTTAATTTAGAATATTATTTCTGATGTTTTTACGGGTTTTGGGATTTTGTCAGGCTGTTGTGAATAATTTAGAGGATGCTCATGAGCTGATTGATACTGCAATTTCGACATCTTTGATGAGAGTAAACCGGTTTATATAAGCATAGGCTGTAATTTGCCGGGGATTCCACACCCTACTTTTAGTCGTGATCCAGTTCCATTTGCCCTCTCCCCCAGGTACTAATATATTCTTGAGCCTTCTGTTATTATTTAAAAGACAATTTTTTTAATGATTGTAGACACTGTTTTTTCATATTGAAGTCGTTTAAATAGATAAACATCTGTTCTTTTTTGTTGAATTGTATAGAAATATTTAGGGTGTTGTCGCTGTTGTTTAGCTAATCGTTCATGGATCCAGGATTTAAAGGGTCGTGGATGCATCTCTTGAGATAGATATGAGCTGACATCTTATCTTGGTACGGACACATAATTTTTAGAGCTTTTTTCATTTTTGGCCCGTGAATCAAAATTAAGTACGGACGCTAATCAAAATATACAAAACATATACATTGATCATGTATATAATATGTATTGTATATGTATATTTGTGTATATTATATGTATATTTATACTTAATATGCAAAACATATACAGTTGTCGGCTATTATTTTTTTAGAGAGGTCCAAAAATGTGAGTATCCCTAATTTTGTTCTATTTAAGAAAAAATTAGATGCATATTGTAAGCTAAGGTCTAAATCTTGAACAGTTGATGCATGTACATCACTCTCCTTATATGTTGTATCCGCCTCTGTTATGTGTCTGAGTTGCTTATTCTGGTATCTTTTTCCTGGGTATAGATTTAAGTAATATGATGGGTTTGGAAGCAGCAGTTGAGTTCTTGAACAAAGCAGTAAAGCCAGTGCTTGTTGGATGGCAAAAAATACGATTTGCAAAGGCATGCGATGCTTTAGCTGAGTTGGCTGACGGCTGTGGTTATGCGGTGGCAGTGATGCCATCCGCTAAAGGGTTGGTTCCGGAACGCCATCCACGTTTTATTGGAACTTACTGGGGTGCGGTGAGCACGGCCTTCTGTGCTGAAATTGTCGAATCTGCTGATGCGTATTTGTTCGCTGGTCCTATTTTTAACGACTATAGCTCTGTTGGTTATTCCCTGCTTCTAAAGAAAGAGAAAGCGATCATTGTCCAGCCTGATCATGTGACGATTGGGAATGGACCTGCGTTCGGTTGTGTTCTGATGAGGGATTTTCTTTCTGCATTAGCAAAGAAATTAAAGCATAATCCAACTTCTTATGAGAATTATCATAGAATTTATGTTCCCGAGGGACATCCTCGCAAATGTGAGCCTAAGGAAGCATTAAGGTTAATGATTTATTTCAGCACATTCAGAATATTTGTCTGGTGACAGTGCTGTGATTGCTGAGACGGGGGACTCGTGGTTCAATTGCCAGAAGCTGAAATTGCCACAAGGATGCGGGTGAGATCCAAACAAATCAATGCAAACGTGTAAAATCACTGTCATTTAGTATATCTTTCCATGATCAGAATAATGAGTTGTGTTGTTCTTGGTTGTCTTTCAGGTATGAGTTCCAAATGCAGTATGAATCCATCGGTTGGTCTGTTGGTGCAACTCTTGGTTATGCACAAGCTGCACCTGAAAAGCGGGTCATTGCTTGCATCGGTAATGGTAGCTTTCAGGTAAAGAGACTGTTTTTGAACTGAATTGAGCATGATGAATTCTTGGTGTTACGTTTCCCGATGTATGTCCACCAACTTTATGGAAAAATACTCGCAGGTGACTGCTCAGGATATTTCGACAATGCTGCGGTGCGGGCAAAGGACCATTATCTTCTTGATAAACAATGGTGGTTATACAATTGAAGTTGAGATCCATGATGGACCTTACAATGTGATCAAGAATTGGAACTACACCGGATCAATGCAATCCACAACGGAGAAGGAAAATGTTGGACAACTAAGGTGAGTGAAAGTTCAAATTTCAATCATCGCCTTTGAATGTTGAGTTAACCGATTCATCGATCTAACGGAAAACATGCACATCTCTATTCTACGTAGGTTAATTGTGAAGAGGAGCTGGTGGAAGCAATTGAAACAGCAAATGGAGCCAAGAAAGACTCTGTTTCATTGAAGTGATTGTCCACAAAGATGACACTAGCAAAGAGCTGCTTGAATGGGGTTATAGGGTCTCGGCAGCTAATAGTGGTCCACCAAACCCACAGTACAATGTCGAGTTGTTCGAAAGAATGTATTTACTTAATTTACTGCAAAAATGTCTTGCAACTATATGTTATCATGTTTAGTTTTTGTGTTCCTAGTATTCCACTAAGTAGTATTGCCTGTTACATATGTAGTACATTTGTAATTTTGTCCCTTCCGCTAGCTTGTTCATCTAATGGCTTTTCCTTTGAAACGTTTTTTACTCTGTTTTCCAGTAGCGATGGATGACAACAAAAACATATTTTTGACAGTTGAGAAACATAAGGTGTTTACCCATAAAACGTTACAGTTGAATTTATATACGTGGTCAATGACACGTGGATCTCAAGTGACACGTTAGATAAGAACTCTAGATGAATTATATTGAAAATAAGTAATAATCAGACAAAGTAAAGTAATGATTAGCTTAAGTCTTGTGACGCTACGATAATTTGTATGCAAGCACAGAAATCGAGAGAATAAGATTAATTGTATTATAATAACTAGAATGTGCCTTTATAATGGAATAACATGTCTTATTTATACATGAGTTATACGGGTACACGACCCACGAAATATGCTCTCATTAATATAGGAGAATGAATGTCGTAATAATTGGACAATCAATATCTCAAAAAATGTCATTAAAGCTCCATTAGAAAATGTATGACCAGTTTAGTAATGGTCGTCGTTACGAACTAAACTGTAACTTCCACTCTTCTGAATTTCCTGTGCTCACTATGAATGTGTCACTCCCGGTACAACTTGAATACTACCGGTAATTCCCCAAGCTGACTAGGACTCGACTTAGCATCAATTGCCATGTGTCGCATTATAATTCGTACATCTGTCTCAAACGAATTTTACCCTGTACAAATAGTCCCCGAACTTTCCTGACGTGACTCTTGTGCAACCGGGAAGTGAATTTGAAATAAATCAATCGACACTCTTGCGCTTTGACGGGAAACTTTGGAGAATACCATCCACATATTTTGCTATTTCAATTGTCATCTTGATGAAACGACGGCAAATTTCTGACTTCCATCGATTAACGGAAGATTGCAGAGTAATGATGAGGCGTGTCATCCAATCACTTCTGCTCTGACACGCACGCGCTGCGGCTCATTGGTATTCGATACATATTTCCTTCAAGTCGTGTCATCATTTCTTTCCTTATAAATACTCTATCAAATTGAGGGTTTGTCATTCACCTTCCATTTGCGTAAAGACATCTCTTGCTAAACCTCCAATCATCATCTTTCTTTTTTCATAGCAAGTATGACCAACCCTTCAACTAGTAGCAATGTCCCTTCAAGCAAAAAGAAAATCAACCCCTCAAGGTGGGGCTCCTGCTAGCCAAAATCCTTTGTCTTCTTCCTACTTTGCTAAACACATGGTGTTTTACTCATGATCTTTGAGAAAAAATAGTTTCGAAAATTTTACCCCGTGGCAGGAATACCCCGCCGATGATTACAAACCCAAATTATTGCCCCTATTTTATCAATAGTGAAGGCCGATTGTGACTGGGAGTTAACCGAAGTCCTGATACTTACCAGTAAGGAAAGGATCACCTCTTACAAGCAAGGGTATTCTTATGTTTATACTTACCCCTTTTTCATGAAACTCTGAAAAGTTATTGATGATGTCATCCTAATCGCCGGTACAAAGTCTGCATAGCTCATGTGGCCCTCAGATCGGGAGGGCAGTCGCGTGCCTCCGGCACTTGGCTCAGGAGGCTGATGTTAGTTTTACTCTGGAACACCTGATTCGTCTTTACTCTCCGCGCACTTTCCGTGACGGAGTCATCAATTTGCACCGCTAGGGAATTAAAACCATTCTTGCCAATCTCTATGATGATCGGGATCGAGGTTGAACGGAAAGATACGTCATCGTTCCTACTGCCGACCTCCTTTTCCCTGACATCCGCACAATACCGGAGTGAAGGAACTTCCACCGTAAATTTATTTTTATACTATACTTGTTCTAATGCCTCTTTTAAGCAAGTCGTTTTATTTTTTATCAGATTTTATCTTCCCTTTAGCCACTGTATGGGAGCCAGCCTGCAGATATTGACGACCTTGAGACTTGGGTTCAGAAATCCTTGATGTATCCACTCCGGACGTGGAAAATACTTTCTTTAATGAAGATAAGAATTCCACAACTCCAGAAGATCTTTTCTGAAAATTTCCTTGGTGAATATTGCAACTTGAAAAGGATATTAGCATGAAAGTCACCAGGAAGGTAAGACAATAAATTGGAAGTGTTCACATAATTTACCAAACAGTCTAAGATAACTATTTTCCCGACTTGTATATGCATATTTATTGTCCCAATTTCAAATAGCTCAACATAGTGTCTGAACTCAGTGATTAGCATCTATACCTTCTAAGAAAACTAAACGACCATTTTGCAGCAGAAATGCAGGAAAGGATGCCTGACAAGAACTAATGTGTGCTTTAAGGCGAGGAATGTTTGGATGTGCACTTTGACATCGATGACACCTTAACTCCATGGAAAGGATATTCTCATCCTTCAAAATGGCCTTCCCATATTGGCTGACTTCATCGATTACATCAACTGAATCCCGGAAGAAGGGTGAGTTGAAAGAGTTCCAATGCTTCTTATTCTTCAGATGATTGGAATCAAAGTCTTGGCTTATCACATGAAGATGCAGCTGACGCATCGAAGGAACCTACAGGGAAAGAATTCATGAATTAAACAGTAGATGTAGGAGAACAAAGACTTGAGCATTTTGACTCGATGTGAGGGAAGGGATTCAAGAAGAGAAACAAATGATCGGGGTTGAACAGGGAAGGGATCAGTGCAGAGGCGGACCTAGTATTTTTGATACATAGCATAATTATATACATGAAAAGATACTAAAATTTCAAAAATATTTAATTTTGAAGACATAAATTCAAAAGCCGAATGGGTACAAAGGCACAAATTTAAAGGTTGAACTCATCAAATTTAAATTCTGAATCTGCATTTGGATCTGTGAGGAGCTTGATGGCATGAACTCGAGAAAAGAACATGGTTTTAGAATTCCTAATAAAAAATCCAACACCCCAAGACATTGTTCCCCAATACATTGTCCATGTATGTACCACGCCAACCAATATAAACGGAAACTAGTGCAATTTACTCAACTTTACATTTCAGATATGTTTATATACATATACCATTTGAAGATGGCTGAACGTACCGAATGATATCCAAGGCGGAATATCAATGAATTGTTTTCAGATAGAAACTTTTCTGCCCACTTCAAGCCAACACTGTGCATTGTCTTTAATAATGACATGTGCTCCTTCTGAACATCAGCAAGACGGTCAAGACCTTCAACACGTGCCAACACTATGAGGTGTTTCTGAGCCTGCAGATAAACCATACATGTATTTGTCACATTTACAAGGGAGAAGGACCATAAAGCGGGGGGAGGGGGAGGGAGAGGAAGATAACCTTTGGATAAAGATCGTTCAGTACGACAACATCATCTGACATCTCTATTATATTCTTATGCCTCTCAGGATGCATTGCAGTGTCATAAAGAGCTTGAGCCCATCCACCCCATGCCTTTCTTGTCTGTCCATCAGTGTTTCCATCTCCAGAACTTCCAACATTCGGTCCGAGTTCTTTCACAAAGCTTTTATACTTCTTGTTCATGTCCGCTTCACAGACAGCTTCACGCTTGACTTTCTGATCACTATTTCTAGAACCTTGGTCTAGTTGAACTTCTCCTTTAAATTCTTTTTCAAAATTACACGGCTCTCCTTGAGCCCTAACTATAGATGCAAAAGCATCAAAAAGTGATGAGTAAGTTTCCCGGAGTATTTTGCAGCCCTTGTCGTAGTCATTGTTGAGACAGTTGGGTCTCTGGGGATTCATATTTGGTCCAAGGACATGTATGACATGAGTAACTCCTTCCCTACTAAACAAGGGAGAAGATGAAGGAAGAGGGACAACAACAGCTTTTCCAGAACTAAGGGATCCAGCTCTAGCTTTGGTTGCAGTTTCAAGGGCAGGACCAGCGGCACTAAATATAGCAGCATTTACACCTCCACCTCCTGGTTTTAGCCGCCTGAAAAAAAGTTGGCTTTTAGATGGCATGCAAAAAAACAACACCACATAATATCTTGGGAAGATAATGCATAAGGTAAAAACACAGAAAGAATGTGTTGACGGAGTATTGTATTATGACGAGTTGGTGAGTCTACAATTAATTTATATCAAGGACCTGCTGGACATTATTAGAAAATTGAAATATCTGCAAGATTTTTTAACACCCTGCTACTTTAATGGCTTTGCATGCACACAAGTCATCATCAAAACCATGCATGCGTACCAAATTGAAGCATGAATCAATGAAAGTAGATTTCTGCTGGATATATATATCCTCCATATTGGACCTCTTGCAAAAGAAGGTTATTTCAGGCACAAGACTAGAAATTGCTTCATTTGTTTAACATGCCATCAACCTACCTTAAAACTGTTTGCCATTTAAAAAATGTAACTTCATCTCATTAAAAATTTTGGAATATTTTCTTTTGCATCCGAACTTATAGGTGAACTTTGGAGCCTCCAGAAAAGATGGTGTTCAAATTAAGTTAATGTATTACTAGTTGCTCTCCCTCACAAACTTTATTGTCACTAAACAAAATCTCCACAACAGAACAATCAAACAGAAAGAAAAAGGGAAGTTTCTGGTAAGCCTCTTGCAGAATTACATCATTTTCACTAGACAGTATAATGGCGCAAAGAATTACCAGTTAGTGGCATTAGCAATCACGTTGCAGTGCAAACCTCCTTCTGAGTAAAGTTTAGTTATATTCCCCGCAAATGTAAAGAACTTTTTGGAGTCGATGTTCATTTCTGCAGCTTTAGCCCTGACAAGGGACAGTATTTTTGAATTCTGAGACAAATCCACCAAGACAAGCCTAGCATTTCCAAGTTTATTTACATATTCCTCAACCTTTTCAACTATTATATCAGATGCTTTATTAAGGTTGAAATGAAAATCTGCTGTAGAAATAGATGGAAATGCAAGTGTGGGGGCATTTTCTAAAGAAATGCTACTGCCAACAGATGCCTTTTTCAGTTCTTCACAGCTCTCTAGTACTTGGTTGGAGTCCTTTTCCTTGGTGGTATGAGATTGAATATTCTCCGGAGAGACATTCGTCACAGGATCAGAACATCCAGGAGGATCCTTTTTCTTGAGGAACTTCATTATACCAAGTTGGACTTTGGCATCTGAGTTCTTCTGGCCAAAAAAGCCTAGTGGAAGTTTATCTGATGGACCAAGTGCACTGTACGTATTGATAGCAGCTTGAATATCTTTTTCATCTTGGCAAACTGTAATTCGAGCATATCCTTCATTCAGCTTAGGCAACTCTTTCTTTTGCAGCATCCTATTCACAACTGCAGCAGCTTTCCCACCTTGCAAGTTTCCTTCATGCCCTGTCCTCTTAACCGACCGAGAAATACAAAGCTTAGCTGGAAGATCAAGTGCCACAGCGTGCTTCTCCACTTCTGGACCAACAAGCTTCACAAAGTCGGCCCGCTGTTCTCTATCTAAGTTGCATCTATCTATAAATACACTTTTGCCTTCCTTTAGCGCACTAGCTGCACCTGTCAAGCATTGGTTCTTTGTCCCAGCCTTACCATTCCCAATGGTGTCCTACAATAGCAAATAAAACTTGTCAATTTACTAAAGTGAGACGGTAACGTCCTAATAGCTGGCCTTTGGCATAATATTCAATTAAATAATCTGTGAGGTGTAGGGGCAGTACTATAAACTCCATAAAACATAAATGTGGACATGCTTCAAATTCTAATAATTAGCAAAACAAAACTTTCTCAGCAAGAAAAACATAAACGTGTTGTACACACAAGTAAAATTCCAAAGCTAAGCTATTCCATCCAGATTGGATAACCACAAAACAATATTTCATTTCTAGTACAAGTGATGAGGGGCTTGGGAAGAAGAGTGTAAAGGAGAGGTGACAGAACACTTGCCTACTCCAGAATGAAATTGCACCAAATGCCGATTCCCGGTAGCATTTTCAGTTTATTGAATTTATGAACCATGTGCACTAACCAGCGGGAGCTTAGTGTACCGAGCTGCCCTTTTTTTGTGCACTAACCAGACCAGGAACCAAATAAAAGCAGCCTTCTAAATTCACCTTGAGACTTTCTGTTTCATACTCCCTCCGTCCCATTTTAACTGTCGCTTTAGCTATTTTCACTCCCGTTAAGAAAAATAATAAATAGAAGGTATAGTTTACTAAGTTACCCATACTTATTAGTAGATGTTTCTTGAGAGTTGAGAAATATTAAAAGGGAATACTTCTTAAATGTTAAGGGTATAGTTGGAAACAATTGATAACTCTGTCTTGAATTCCTAAAGTGACACTTATTTTGGGACAATATTTTTAAGCTAATGCGACAGTTAAAATGGAATGGAGAGAGTATTTCTTAATGAGTCAGTAGCAGATTCCCAATACCTATCAACACAGGCATGCATATTGTAAACAACCGGCAATGATATCCTCTTCTCCCAAAAAAAATTGGCGGAGTTTAGAGTACAAAGATCAACTCATTTAATTTGCACATATTTTACACCTAGAAATATCTGAAAACATCATAGCCAAAAGGAACATAGTTTGAGAAACCAAATAGTAATAGTGTAGCATATACAGGAACCCATTCAGGCATTTTATCAAACAGATACTATTCTTACATACATATACGGAAACAAATACTTACAGACAAAGGGGGAGGAGGGAAGAATTGGAACAAACCTGGCAAATACGAACCCACGGGCGGCGGGTAGGGAGTCGCATAACAAGGTCACAAAAGGTGGACTTACCACTTCCAGGAGCTCCCATCAGTATTACCATTATGGGTTTTGCTTCATCCTTGCCTAATTTCAATCAATTAAGTAATTACAGTTACAAAAGGAACAAACAATGAATGAATAGGCCAAGAGTAATTACCTCCAGAATTAGTTTCATGGTCATCCATTGCTTCCATGTTTATCAAAAGATGCACAAGTTAAAGTTCTTTCTCTCACTAAATGAGGAATTGGATCGGTTGACATGCAAAGCTTCGGGGGTTTTCAGGTTCGAACCTATACCTAACACGACGCACTTGGTAAGGAAGTTCTACAATGACATCGGAAATGTTCTCAAAATACCATTTCGGTCCAATAGTTTACCACATTGAGAATTTGGGAGCTTTTGTTTTCATTCCTCGCTTCTTCTTTTTTTAACCCTGTTTTTGTTACTATATTTCACATATTTGCTTAAGGAAATTCAAAATAAGTAAACTCTAATTAACATCTTGGAATGTGTTGTTTTCCACTAAATTTGATAGGAGAAATCTTTGTGTATTTCTGAATATCTAATCTAATTCAACTTAGGAATTTGATTATTAAACGTGATTAGGAGCGGTTCAACAAAGTTAGTGGTCTAAAACCAAATTTTGATGGAGGCTTAAATATTAGTACTAGTATTTTTTAAAAACATTCAAATATATTTTTATTTGAAATTTTTTTCTTACTTTTTTGAGATGCAAAGTTATAAATAATATTTTATTATCAATTTTTGTCAACATATGAAAAAAATATCAAGTTTTTTTTCTAATCTCATTGAGTATATCAATTAAAATATTATCTTCTACTAGTACTATTTTTTGTAATACTTTTAGTTCTGAAAATAAGTCTAAGCCATCATTATTAGTATGTTTTAAGGTTCTTCCGAGGCTAAGGAAATGTTTTCTTAATTCGAATTGTCTATTTCGTGAAATACGTGCTACCTCCCAACTAGATTTTGGGTTTTAATAAGTCCATTTGTTTTACCAGTATCATATTTGTCGAATTACTAGCCATAACAGGTTTAGAATATCCTCATGCATGAAAATAATGAATGATGAATTTTGTCGCTTTGGCCTGATTCTATTATGAATTTCTGATTAGATTTTTCAAAGAGTCCTCTTATCTCTTCCTTCTCCGAACTCTAGCTTTCATAATAAGGATTGCCACTTAGTCCAATCTAAAAGCAAACAAGGGACGCATCAGTAAGCAAGAACCCGAGCTAACATCTAGCTACTTCAATTAAAGTATAATGAAAGCTCCAAGCAACTATCTTTGATCAACCTTATTTAGGCACATAAGTCATACTGTCAAATTTAAGCCTTTAATCACTGAGACGGACTCCATATACGTCATTAATATTTTAACTAAAGGCAGCAAACATTATTCTCATTTAGCGTCCAACAGACTCCTTCCCTTGTATTACCGTCCTATGTTTGTATTGTAATTTGTAATTGTGATGGGATAGTGTTCCCTCCAAAATGGCTCAGCTTAGTAGTATTTACTACTACTAATTACTCCATCTGTCTCAATTTATGAGATACACTTTTCTTTTTAATCCGTCCAAAAAAGAATGATACATTTTCTTATTTTGCGACAATTTAACTTTAATCTTCACCTTTTACGCATAACGAAATGATCTATAACAACACAAATATCTTGACTTGTTTTAGACCACAAGATTCAAAAGTCTGCTTTATTTCTTAAACTTCATGTCGAGTCAAATTATATCACATAAATTGGGACGAACGAGTATTATTAATAATATCTCAATTTACTATTGAAAAAAAAACTCATGCACTTCTATAGCAAACATCGCACATGCCTATGAAAGAAAACGTTTCAAATGACCTTGCACAACACTTGCAATTATCTTTGGATTACTAGGGATGGAAGAAACATAAGCAAAAGACATGGAAATCTAATGAGAATGGTACTAGGTGCAGTAGCTATTGCACCTCTTTTACGAAATTTCCAATTTATTTAGATTTGGAAGAGAAGATAAAGGGAAAAAAGTTAACAATTTTTCAGTTAAAAGCTAAAGAAGAAAGAAATAAACAAAATAACAACATTTCAAAAGGCCGAATATAACATTTGCTCATTCGCTCGTGTAAATCCGCTCTTGAGAACCTCTTCTTCTAAGCGCCAACTCTAGCACACTATATTGCCAACTTTGTTTTGATATAAACATTTACTCAATAAAGATTGAGTTCATATATAAGTTCAAAACCATTTTGCACTAGTAAAGGTTAAATAAGGCATAAAAGCAAACATTTGCAGGCAGGGTAATGACCAAAAACAATTGTACCATTCCTGATCTGGCCGGCAATTGCTAGAGGCGATCCTAGAATACCGGTGCAGCAGAGTGATACAGATGTGGGATCTGACAGTATACAGCACAGAGCAGACACTTCGTCACCTGTCCGCGTTACATGTATTCAACTGTCTGGCCAGTACGAAGTTTTATAGCAACATTCTCATTTGCAAACCTCAAACATCGTTAGCAGACATTTGTTATTTTTTGGTTCCTTGGCATATCCCATCTAATGATAATTGAAACAGATTTGCCGCATTTTTTTTATAACTGCAGACTTGTCATAACTATGGATAGTATCACATTAATCCCATTACCATTCAAGGCAAAGATAGGACAGTAAATTGCAACATCCCAAGACAACAATCTCAAATCTGGAAACAAGTATCAAGCCCCGATAAAAGCAAATAATATTGTCGCCTAGCTAAGTTGAGTATATATGGTCAGGAATCAAAGTTTGGTGTTGTTCTTTTCTCAAGTGAGCTCTAATCTTCAAAAAATAGAAAATAATCCGTCAACCAAATCTCAATCCAAATTAGTTAAGAGGTAAGCTATATGAAAATCCTCCACAGATCATGCAAGATCTTTGATCTCATTGCAACTATGGATTCTCTAAATCTAGCATTCAAATCCTAGAGTAGTAACTAATTTCATCTAAATTACTTGGTCAAAAAATGGACCATTTGCTTGAAGAAATATAGAATCTAAAAAGTATTTCACTGGTTAACTGCTTAACCAGATGGGAGTATTTCCTTGAAGAAGGATGCTTCAGACAAGATACAAGGAGACATCAAATGAGTAATTACCAAAAGAGAACATTTCATTGGAAAACTCAAGAAGCCAAAACTAACATAAATCATTAACTCTATCTAATGGAGGAAAAGAACAAGACAAACACCAACCAGGATGGAAACTAAAGGTTCTAGTAGGAATTAGTTGCTAAAGCTAACCATTTTTATCTCCTCGCCAACTCCTATAAATCATCCAAGGAGGAAAACTTCTACTATAACTTTAAAGACTTCTCTAAAGCTAAAGGTCTAAATCTTAGGGGGTTGTTTGGTCGGTGGAAGGAGGAAAACTTCTACTATAACTTTAAAGACTTCTCTAAAGCTAAAGGTCTAAAGCTTAGGGGATTGTTTGGTCGGTGGGACAAGGGATAACAATTTGGGATAAAATACAAGATATTAATTAATCTCAGGAACCATTTTGTACTAAAACGGTCTGATTAGCTATCCCTTACATAAGGTGGGACAGCTAACCTCAGGATATCCTTGTCTATCCCATCCTGGTAACCAAATATAACCCCTAGAGAATCCGGTTCAACATTATAAAAGCAAATTAAGTAATCAAGTTCCTAACAACAGACAATAGATGGCCCTATAACTTGACCATAATCAACTAACCACCGAACATCGATATAAAAATCAACTTTTCAGGAACATTGGATCTATTATTTAACAAATCACAAAGATGTACCATACTAATGAAACTGGAGTAGCCAAAAATTGTCAAACCTATCGAAAAGAACTCTGACAAAAACTTCCAAATGTATCAATAGAAAGCACATAACAAACTCAAGTTTTTCATCAATCACTGACAAATTTAAGGGCAATATAAGATCCAAAAATCCTAGAACAAAAGCAACCAAACGCCACGAACAAGTAGGACACGGACTACTTAGATCTCTGCCTCATCTTTCTGCGCTTCCTCTTCAACCTCCTCATTCTCTTCTTCTTCCACTGTAAATATACAATTAAAAAAATGAATTAATTAGTTATGCTACTTATCAAAAATCTTAATTAATGTGACGAAAACAGAAGAAATAATGGGTTATTTAACTTGAATGTTGCGAAAAAAGTACCTTAGCTCTCATGGCGACGGAGGAAGTGAATGTGTGCTACCGTTTTGGAAAACCCTAACCCTAATGCTAGAGAACAATGGCGCTGAGGTATCAATCTATATAATACTAAGCTCAGGCATGGGCCAAATATTTACCTGGGATTTCTTATTGGGCTTTTGGGATTTGGGCTTTGAGAAAATAACGGATATTTACCGGCCCCTACCCAAAAACCTTTCAATTTTTTGCGTGGATTTCCTTCAAATGCGATGGGCTTTAATTGTTGCCCTTCGTTTCGCTGGTCTTGAATTAATGTCCCTTAACCTCTTTTAATGAAATATTATGGACGAATTTACCCCTTACATGTGCGAGCCCTCCCCCCCCCCTTCCCCTTCTGTTATTTCGGTGTTTTTGCGCTCTCTCTGTCTCCATCTCTCATTTTTTTCTCTCAGTAAAGGTCTATTTTTGCATTTTGTTGCACATTTTTTAAATGTAATTGATTGTTTATGATTAGTAAATTATGTAATTTATGGTTTGTTCTTTATTTTCATTATTATATTGTTGATTTTTATATTTTTCTTATTATGTTGTTGCTCTGGTTTTTTTTTCCGGATTTTGATTGTGTGTTTTTGTATGTTGTGGTGAATATTCATAATGTGATTTTTTTGATGTTGAGTATGTGTTTGTATGTGACTGCATAAATATGTCTTCTCTGGCATAACTTGTTCAATGCATATTTTGTGGAATTTTTTATGAAGAATATGTTTGAGCGTGAAGTGCAATTAGATCCATTTTTTAGGGGAATCTCTCCTGAGATGAAAGAAAAGATTGGCAATTTGTCTTTTCAGAGCTATCGCTCCAATAAAAAAAAGATTCTTGTGGTAGACGGTCAAAAATCTAGTGAAATAATCTTCCCTATTCTTTCCCCGGACCCTGCTACTAAGAAGGATGTTCACTTCAACAAATATCCTATATACTTAGGCGGGAACACGGGAAGGGGTCCAGGCGGAATGCTCTCGAAACCAATTCACTTGAGTGAAACAGAGGAGAGTGGAATTTCGTGTGTAGGGGTGAAATCCGGCAAGGAAATCCTGATGCTCCGCCAGCCATTCCTCTTGCCGAACATGTTATGGGGGATCTGGATCTAGCCTTGCGATTGGGGCCGCCGAGCCTAACAAATGAGCTTTCGTTGCTTTCCTAGTCTTCTTCCTGCTTCATTAGATAAAGCGTTTTCATTAATAGATAGAGTTGGAGTATGTAGTGAGAGTCAAGGTCAAGGTTGATTGATGAGTTCAGTGGACAGAAAGATCGATGTGAGGCCTAGGTCAAGGTAGGAAATTAAAGTGTGACTTCCCCCGTAGTTGGAGGCGGGGGTTACGTTTGAGGCAAATTAGGCCTCTCTGGGCTTAATTTTTTGATTTATGAAATTGAACTTGGGCATAATTTATCAGTGAAGTTTATTTCTGGTATGTAATTGATCGTTTTTTATTGTTTTAGTGTAGTTTTTGTTTTGTTTTGTATGAAACTGAACTTTTGGGATATGAAGTTATAACTTAAGGTAGTTTGGTTAAATTTTTGAAGTCTACAGTTCTGCCTTAAGGCAGAGTTTTTGACATGTTTAAATTCTTTAATTTTTGTAATCTGAAGTTATATCTTAAAGCTTAGTTTTTTATTAAGATTTTAAAATTTGAAATTATGCAAAGGCAGAGTGTTATTAAATTCTGGATTCTGAAGTTTATGTGTTAAGGCATAGTTTTTGTAAATTAGGCCTACTTGGGCATGATTGTTTTTTGTTTATGAAACTGAACTTTAGGCTTGTTCCGAAATAATTTTTCAATGAAGTTTATTTGTTATATGTAATTCATTGTTTCTAATTGTTTTAGTGTAGTTTTTGTTTTGTTTTGCATGAAACTGAACTTTTAGAATCTAAAGTTATGTCTTAAGGCAGAGTTTGATTAAATTTTAAAGTCTACAGTTTTTTCTTAAGACTGAGTTTTTGACATGTTTAAATTCTTTAATTTTTGTAATATGAATTTATACCTTAAAGCTTAGTTTTTTATTAAGACTTTAGAATTTGATACTATACCTTAAGGCAGAGTGTTATTAAATTCTGAGTTCTGAAGTTATGTGTTAAGGCTTAGTTTTTGTAATAGGCCCTATTGGGCGTGATTGTTTTTGTTTATGAAACTTAACTTTAGGGTTGTTCCGACATAATTTTTATGAACTGATCTCTTTGTTCTATGATGCAGGTGATATGTGATTTGTGTAACAGTCAAGTAATTGATATGGTACATGTTAATTGTTTCCTTTTAAAAAAACTTTTATTCTAAAGTTATGGCTTAAGACATTTTTTGTGTAACTTTTGAATTCTAAAGGTATGCCTTAAGGTAGAGTTTGTGTCAACTTTTTTGGATTCTAAAGTAATGTCTTAAGGTAGAGTTTGTTCAACATTTTTGGATTCTAAAGTTATACCTTTAGGGATAATACTTGTTTAGCTTTTTGAAATCTGAACTTATGCCTTATGGCAGAGTTTGTGTAACTTTTGCATTCTAAAGTTATGCCTTAAGATAGAGTTTGTGTAAATTTTGGATTTTAAAGTTATGCCTTAAGGAAGAGTTTGATTAACTTTTTGAATTCTAAAGTTATGCCTAAGTCAGAGTTTGATCAACTTTGGAATATAAAGTTTAATGGTTTTGTTTTCATTTTGGTTTATTCTTATATAAATTCTTGACTTTTTTTAATATTATTTTTCTTTTATAGGAACAAGATCTTTCTTTTAACTCTGAACATTGGTTTGAAGGACTTGGGATATGGTGGGCTGATTTTCAATTAAGAATTTGATTATGTCTTTTTTTAGTGTCTCTCAATTGGAGTTATTAAAGAAGGGTGTGTTTGGACATCTTATGGAGCTGGGTGATGTGCACTTGTGTGATAATATTTTTCATTGCTTGGTGTTATCTCAACTCTCTTCAAGTATTGATAATGTGTTAAAGTTTTAGGTTTTTGGTTGTGAGTGTATATTTGATCGTTAGTGTTTCTATCTTATTACCGACTTGGATTATTATGCTGGTGATTTTAGTGTTGTGTCAGGTAGATGAAATGAAGGAGCCTTAGAGTAGCTGGTAAAGTTGTTGCTATGTGACCAGGAGGTCATGGGTTCAAGCAGTGGAAAGAGCATTTGGCAGAAATGCAAGGTAAGGATGCGTACAATAGACCCTTGTGGCCTGACCATTCCCCGAACCCCGCGCATAGCGGGAGCTTAGTGCACCGGGCAACCCTTTTTCAGGTAGACGAAATAGACTACTGAACTGCTATTTCCCCAATGAAGAAAAAATAAAATTGTGTGATCTCAGTAGGTTCTTACAAGTTCGTTCAATTCATCGTCCTGGTGGATTTTGGGAGAAATATAGTGATACTGTTAGGCTCGTTGCGATCTATATAGTGGAGAATGTGTTGTTGGGGCATGATCAGGGTTGTTATGTTAAAGATAATACAATGAAGATAATTGATGATGATAATCTTCACATGTCTTATCCTTGGGGTACTCTTGGGTTTGATTGGTTGGTACATTCACTTAGTAGCTGTTTGAGGAATTTCAAGACCATGTCGTTTGGTAGTCATTTTAGGTATATTATTAACGGGTTTCCTTATGCTTTGAATGTTTGGGTGTTTGAGGTTTTCCCTACATTCCGAGGATTTTCAAAGTACAAGGGTCAGAAGTGTCCTACTATGTTGTGTTGAGGTCCTTCAAAGCAAGCTTTTTATTGCGTTATTATTGATATTATCTTCCATGCTAAACATGTATGTTTTTTTGCTGTCATTTCTTACCTTTTTTTTGTTTATCGTTGTTTTTGTATTTTTTATAGAGATTCAGTAAATCTATTGTTAATATTGTTGTTGTTAGTGAACAAGAGAGGCAGAATTATCCAGTTGCACTTCAACTTACTGACGATTCATGCTCTTGTTCTTCCAGTTCGCTTTGCCATCTCGACTGCTTGATCACATAGTTGATGTAAGTTTTAATTTTTTATTTGTCTTGTTCTTCCACTGTTGTTTTGTCATACCAGCAGAGTCTTGTGATTTTGGTTTTTTATACAATTCATAGAATTGCATGCAGGTTATTCAACCTCTTCCTTAAGGCATAACTTGTTAAAACTCCCTAATTTGTTTAATCCTTATCTGGCAAAGTTTTGTGCTTTTTATTTTCTTACACATGCATAGAAATTGCATTTGAAACTCCCTATTATACATTTATAGAGGTTTTATTTTTATTTAATATATAGGGTGTTGTGTCCAATTTGAAGAAATAACTGGATGATGAACGCTCTAAATAGTAAATCAATTCACGATGACCTTTTTTTACTTTTTATTTATCTGTATGCATGTATTATTTTTGTTTGTTTAGTCTTACTTTATTTCTTTTTTTCCTATTTTAAGGATACGGGAAGTAGATTGGATAGACGTTTTGAAGAACTGGATAAAAAATTTGTTGGAGTGATTAATACAGTTGATAGTTTAGTTTGTGTACACGATGAAATCAAGTCATAATTGGCAGATGTTGAAAGTGTCAAAAAGACTTGTTTGAAAAGTAGGATTGATCTGTTAGAAAGTAAATTTGTTTATGTGATCGATACTATTGAGAGTTTAGTTCGAGTTCATCGTGAAAATAAGTCATGTCTAGCTTCTGGGTCTGATAATAGACAATCTGTTTTAGCTGATCCAACGAATAATTGTAATGACCTGTTTGGTCATTTTGAACTTTTGGACTTGTTTTCCAAAGAATGCCCTTTTCTGTAGCTATTCTCTGTATTTATGACTTGCGGGGATGGGTGGCACAATTTCTGAGGTTATCGGATGAGTTTTTGATCCATTTTGGTAGGTTTGAGAAATTCCAAGTTAAGAGAATATGAAGTTTGTCTCATGGTTGACTTTTGGATATATGTGCTCTTTTTGTAGTTTCGTCAATTCCATTAGCTCCAGAATGATGGTTATGATTTAGTCGAGCCTTTGGTTTGGTTCCCGAGGCATTCGGGTGTATTTTGAGGGTTTGTTAGTGAAATTGTGAAATTAGAACTTAAGCATTGACTTTAGTCAAACCTGAGTCTTAGAGACCTTTTCGGAAAATCCGAGTGCGCGAGCAGGTCTAGAATGTGTGTTTCTGATAAGAACGCATATTTAATTTGTATCTGGGAGGTCCCCGGAGTGTTTTGGATTTTTGACGGGGAGGTGGTTTGGCTATTGCTAGTGTCTGGTGTTCGCCCCAGCACCTTTGGTTCTGCTTTCGCGGATCTACCTCAGCGGAGGTCCGGCTCGTAGAAGCGAGATTCTTCCATGAGCCTAGGATCTGCCCCAGTGGAAATGTTCCTCACAGGGGCGGGTGCGCCTCTCCAGATCTTACTTCCGCCCCAGTAAAGGTTCGGGTTTTTAAGTTACTCTGCCTCAACAGATGGGTTTTCTGTCGAAGCGGATCCGCTCCAACGAAGTCGATTCTGCCGGAGCGGGATCAGTGTTTAGAATATAAGATTGAAGACCAAGAACTATTTCTCATTCTCCAAATATACTCCTCTTGATATTAGAGCTTGGCCAGTAGGAAATCTTGAAGATTCAAGGGAATCCATCATCTTAAGGTAACTTTCCTCCATTAATTAATTTGTATTAGATAATGTTCTATCCAAAGTATGATTCTTCGTTGGGGGAAATAAGATGAGTGTTTTGTTGAAGAATAAGAGAGTTATAGTTGTGATTTGGGGACTGGTTATTGGATTATTATTGTTGATATTGTAAGCTAGTGATGTATTAGACTAGTGGATGATATTTAATTGACCAATTGCATGTTATAAACCCTTTTGGAAATTGGGGGAAATTCTAGGGTTAGAATTGAGACTTTTCGCCAATTTATGATTTACGTATCCATTTGGGCTTTGTTATTAAATTAACTTGAGATTACGGCTATCTAGCATGTTATGGTACTAATTGGGTAATAACGTTCGTATTTTATTAATGTGGGCATGGGGTTCCTTTATATATTAACTCGGAGATTTTAGTCTTATGTATCGATATGGGTACCGTTAGACCATAATCTCATCTAGTTAATATACGTGAATATAGTGGGCTCGCGAGGAAGCTTGGAGAAAAGGGAAAGCTATTGCGTGATTCTTCGGTCTAAAATAGGCAAGTTTAGACTTACCAGACTCCAGTGTAGCGTTTATGTGTTGGTATGCTATTAATGAATAAAAGGGGAGTAACGGGATTGAGGGGTCCCGTATTAGTGAGGTGACGAGCATTAATACAGGCATCAGTGAACTTAACTTGGGTAATTAATGAATCAATTGATACATGTGAATGAGTTTTATGTTTAGCCTTTGGGCCACGGGCACGGTGCATAAATCCGCTTAGGTTGGTATGTTTACTGATTATTTGGGCTCGTAACCATGCTTGATATTATGTCTTTGATTGAACTGTCATGAATTCATCACTCCGCATCTTATCTAAATACATGAAAAGAAACGGATAATACTAATTGTATTGATTATGTTTTTGCATGGTTTACTCATATCCCTTTCATCCATACATTATTATATTTGGCATTTGATCTGTTGAGATACTGATGAGAGAGGCTTGGAAAGCCTGTTATTGGATATGGTATATGGTACGAGAGTGATGATTAATGACTATGATACTACAACCACAGAGCTGGGATCTGATGGGATCGGATGGGTATATGAACCTCATGAGCCCCTCATGGGTCACTTGACAACTACTACAACAACGTGTGTATACCAGGTACATATGGAAATTGCATATATATGTATCATCTGCATTGCATTCATTTATATTCCTGGTATATATTTGATGTTGTGTGTGCTCGGTGTTGATTTCTGGTAGATTTTATGATCATATGACTATTAAGGAGGGTAATACTGGCACAAATATGAAACGATATAGTAATGATATAAAGATGAGATCTTTATGACCTTGATTTTTAGAAATGTTAATAAAGATGGGATCTTTAAGACTTGGAATGTTGGGAACGATATAGAGATGTGATCTTTACGTGTTCCTTTTATAAGAACTAAAATATTGAACTTTTAATGGTAAACTTATTTAATTAATGAAGATAAGTAACCTTTTAGGACTTAAATGTCGATTGGCCATGTAACGACCCGTTTGGTCATTTGGGCATTTTATCTTTGTACCCCCATTGACCCTTCCCCTATCATCGTTAGAGTGTATTCAACTTGCGGGGATGGGTGGAGCGATTCCCAAGACTTTCAGAGGAGTTTTGGATAAGAAAAAAATATTTTGAAAATCCTTAAGTTAAGAAATGAATAAGTTTGATCAAAGTTAACATCGGGGGCAAATGCATCTTTTTTGAAGTTTTGTTGATTTCATTAGCTTTGGAACTTGATTTATAGCTTAGTCAAGTCGTTGGTTCGATTTTTTAGAGGTTTGGATGTGATTAAGGCGGTTGATTGAAAAGCTAGCTTTTGAGATGTTTTGGAGTTAACCACGATCAACATCGGGTCAAGACGAATTCGTTTGGGTGATTTGAGAGTTCGAGCAACTTCGTATGATCATTTGTGACTTGTAGGAACTTTTGGAATTGAATTTGGACTTTATTTGGTCAAGTTTAGGTGTTTAAGTAGTTGATATGAGTCGCTTGTCTTCGACGCTTCAACATACCATTATATTCAGTTGATGTTGGAATTGAGTTTTGATTGTTGGAATAGATAGGTATCGAAATTTGTAACCGTAGCAACTTGAATCGTTGAATTCTGGCACCCTATGAGGGAGTTATGCCCATTTTAGTTTCAACGAAAAATTATTTGTTTCTGGTGTGCTCCGGGGCGGACTTTCGAGCGCCGAAGGGGATCTTTCAGGGCGAAAATTGGTCCGCCAAAGCGGAAATGCCTGTGTATTAAAAATTCAACTGCATCTATTTAGTATTTTTCACATAACTTGAGTTCAATAGCTCCGATTGAGGTGATTTGTACGACGTTGTTCTCGTCTCAACAAGAGTGTAAGTATCCAACCTTTATTTTGACATTTCTTTAAGATTATTTTCATTGGTTACCAATTTTATCTGTGTTGGGTCGGGAAAATTGTGAATTTTAAACCCTAAGTTAAAATTTGAGTTTTCTGAACTCGTAAAACACAACTTTGATAATATTGAACTCATTTTCTCAATAAAATTACCATTGTAACCCTTGAGGCCCGGGATGAGGTTTTAGATTTACTTTTAACCCCGAGTTCCTTACAAAATATGTTTAGTATCATTAGAATCATGTGTAATGTAGAATTGGTCCTTATGTGTTGATTGAATGTGTGTAGTAACATAGGAACTTCATGCGCTTGGTTGAACTACGACCGTCCGATATTCACTCGGGAGGATTTGTAGAAGGGGCGAAGCGGTTCCTGGCGTGAAAACTGGCAATTGAAAGTCAGATTTTGGGGGAGCCTTTCTAGTATAAGGGAAATAGGCCGAATCAGCAAAGGTTCTTCAAACCCCAAAGGGGGTTAGAATACTTTATGGTATCTGTTGCGCACCTCTATTTTTCTTCTTCCGCTAAGTAGGATACTCCAAATTCGGGGGTCAAAGAGTTTTAAAAAACGTTCTTGGTGGAAAAAAATGTGAATGAAGGTAGGAGTTCATGGCTCATGCTCAGCTTTGAGGTAGGCTACAGATTAATTTTTCGAGACTCCAATAGAAGTACATAGTAGTTATAAATATTGAAGGGTATTTGGCATGTTGGGGTTCCATTCAGACGGTTGTGATGAACGATTGAGTGAGTACCGGTGTTGAATGGTTGACTACTATTATGTGGGTTTGTCTCCATTATATGGGCTCATCGCCATATTTGATATGATATCTTGATTGTACTTGGATTATTGTGGTTGGACTGTTTGATATAATATTCAGATTGTACTTGGGTTACTTGTTGTTGAATTCTAAAAGCATGTGTTATTCATCTTCTATACTTGGTTGCGTCTTATACATTTTGATTTTTTATCTTGTATTGTCATTTGCATTCAAATACTCATAGTTTTGATGATATTGATATGAGAGTGGTATTAAAATGATGTGGGTCCAAGGAACTGAAGAAGGTAAGACAGTATGAGATTATGGCAACATTGAGATAATGATGATACGGATGGCTCGGGTTGCAAGACACAACGAGTATGATGATATATGGGGATCGGGGTTGCACTCTTGTAATAGATATTATTACAGCCAAGAGTTGGGCTCCATGATCCGATAAGAAATTCTGGATTGAATGGAGTATATGAACTTCGCAGGTCCCCCATAGATGTACGATCATATCCTATCATATGCATTGCATTCATATCATACACATCTCATTGTCTTGGTTATCTGTTGTTCGATAATGTGGATCAGTTGATTGCCATGATTAGGCTCGTCTCTGTGGATACCTAGATAATTGAATCTGTGAACACTTGAATAAATATTTAATTAGTTTCCATATGTTGCTTGATTTCTTATGCATGGGTTTTGTGGTTATAATTTTTTAGTCTAAGTCTTTGATGTCTACTGCTACTATGGTCGAAAATGTCAATATGTTAGGACTATTATCTAGATGTAGGGAAAGTATGTGCATTGTGTGTTGTCTGTTAATTGACCGTGTGAATGAATCTGTGATAAGTGTTGCCATTGGGAAGGTAAACATTGAATGATCTATAGTGTCAGACTCTAAATGTATATAAACTTAGCTAAATCTAAGACTAAAAATAATAGAGAAGTTAATGTCATCATGGTTAGCTTAAGTGTAGTATTCCTGGAAAGCGTTCTAAAAAGGTTGTTGTTATCTAAATGTTGACTTGTTTATTGATATGTAAAGGTGGGTATGTGGGTTAAGCTTGAATATGACTTGGACAATAGAGTACTCGTTATTTGTATTATGATAGTAAGGTTGTCGTATATGTGAATGGATTGATTGTACTTGACTTTGAATGGAACCTTATGTGAACATTGTCACTTGTTGAATCTGTGTATTCATATGTGTACCACGTGACATGTATGGGATACTGAATTGTCTAGTATAGGCTTATATGGTGTCAACTTGATATTTATCTCTATTACGTATCTTCCGTCGTTGTCGTCTTATGATGTCTACGGGGGTATGTTGTGTACTCATGCTAAGTTTGTTGCATCTTTTCTGATACAGATACAAGTCCCTCTACTAGTTCGCGAGCTCAAGTGTAAGTCCGGGCCGGTGGATTTCGACGTTTCAGTATGAGTATGCTTCTTCCGGCATGCCTTGGATGTGTATTCTCTTACTCTATCTTTACATTTGGATTCAAAAGACATAGTTAGACATTTGATTATGATATTCAGTTTTGTCCTATGTTTCCTTCATTCATACTTGTATTCCGCATTAGTTCTCTTGTATCACAGACCAAATTTTGGGGGTGTGTTGATATTATTGATTATATATTTGTATTTCTTTCATATTGTTCTATTTATATTGGATGTGGTTAGCCTACTAGTGGGAATGTGTATGTGCCACTATGATTCCTCAAAAGGGTCTTGACATAGTTGGTATCAGTGTTTTAGGTTAAACGATCTTAAATACAATAGCAATGTCTAGTAGAGTCTTGCGGATCAGTGCAGAGTTGTATGTACTTATCTTCGAGAGGCTATGAGACATTTTGAAAACTTCCGCTTTCTTCATTCCTTTCATGTTAAGTTGAATCAAATTGGTATCTAAACTTCTTCTTTCTATTCTATCACCGATGGTGGTAACACACTCTTAAATTAGTGGTTTGATATGACGTCATGTGGTAGGGTACGAGACTTGTTACTATGTTATAGATGCGTGACCAAGTTCAGTCTTCATTTATGATTTGTGGTTCAGTTGATTAGGGTTATGATTGAGACTTCTCAGATCGATGACATCCTTGGAAAGTAGGAATGATAATTGAGAGATGCAAGGAAAAGAAATTAGATTCAATCTCTACTATATGAAGGGAAAAAATTGGTATCTGACGTGTTCATCAGGATGAAGTTGCAAGATGTACGAGGGTGAAATTCGTATAAAGTTATGAAGAGTTAAGTTGGCTTCGATTTGACAGAATTGTAATAGCAGTGTAGAAATAGTGGTTGTGAGTTCTTTTAGGGTATGGTTTTCTGTTAGAGATCGGGTGGTAATGTTACTTGTGATGAGTGAAGCTTAATGGAATAGACAATCGCATATATTTACCTAAGAGGGTGTTTATCAGTTTACTTGGTATTTTGAGGTTAGTGATGATAGAGGGTGTTGAAACCAAGAGATTGTTGATTTATGAGTTGTTTAGCGATTGAATTGGATCGAGTGAGTGTAAGAAGTCGTATACGAGTCAATTTGTTGGACTACGTCATAGGCTAATAGAAGATAGTGATTGATTAATAGGAATGATTTTAGCGCTGGATGAGTGTGAGCTTCTATCGAGGAATTACCGATTGTCGCATTTAGTTCTTGGATAAGGTTTGTGGGTATGATATGTAATGGTTAGTACTTGAGAAGTTCTAAAGTTACGAGTACAATGACTTGGAGTTGGCCGAAAGGTAGGAAAATGCATGATTAGTTTGATGTTTATGGTTCGGCAAAATAAGGTAAGGGTTGGTTCTTGGCGGGGGAGTATCATTTAAGGACTATCGAAAAGGTGTTAGTCAATGAGGTTATTTACGATAACAGATTGATGACGGTTTGACTAATACTAGTGGTGAAGAGATGTTCAGATACCGATAATCTGGTCAGTGAACTTATGAAATAATATAGAAGAGGGATTATTTCGGTTACGGAGTTTTGGCAATGGTACTTTGACCAAATGATATGAGAATGTTAGCAGGTTTGAGTAGTGATCAGTCATTAGTGATATTTATGATTTGAATGAAAGGTATAAATTGAGAAATTAAGATAATTTGGAACGAATAAGCTACCTCTTCGAGAGAGGGGAGATTTTGGATTCTAGCAATGTGAATTCTTTGGTTAGGAGTGGATTATGGTGCCTTATTTCGCATCTTTCATATCGGGTGAAATTATTTGTATGCTCGAGGAGTAGGTAAATGGTAATTAACTAGGTGTTATTACGAATGTTTCATGGGGTTTGCGATTGGCGAGTGGTGGTATATTGTGTTGATGCGTTGTTGATTAATAGCATTGGTGAGTATTTCAGGTGGTAAAGACTTAGAGGTGATTGTGCAAGGTAAGGCGCATGGATCGTATAGTAGATGTATTAGGATTTGGTATGGCACGAGGGTTGCGGGATTTGATACCTTCTGGATTGATAAAGGGTAATAAAGTCTTACTATTAAAGACTTGATGGGTGGAGGTGTAGTAAATTAGGCCGCAGGCTTTGTGTCGAGATGTTTGAAGTTGTTGGCGAGTTAAGAGAAAGTACAAAGAGGGTTTGATGTATTTAGAGTTCATGGGGTGCTATCAGACTTGCGTATCGAGTAGAGGTTGAGGAAACATGGAGATTATTATAAATGGCATGATTCATTAATGTTAAATTGATGATTTGGGTAAAATCCAGCTTTGAAGGACGTGAGTGACGACACATGATCGATTGCTCATAAGGGAAAGAGATGGAGGGGGTCATAACATGATTATGGAAATCTTACTGGCTAATTTAGAATCGGTTTGGGAGGCTATCGATGAGTTAGATATTGAGAATTTTATTTCGGGGCAGAGTTGTTCATTTGAGGCCGGGTGACTCGTGTTTATGTTGCCTGAAGGACTTATGGTATTCTAGTAAACCACCAACACAGGTTCGATGGATTTTAATTTGGAATTGAGGTATGATATTGTTACCAATTCTCATTGATTTTGCAAGTAGGATTGATGATATTTTTTGGATAATAGCGTTTCAGACAATCCTAATAGTTTGCACAGGTACTTGGTATATATTAAGGAGGTACAAATGGTTATGGGAAGTCATTAGTGTGATCAGTTGATTTTCTATAGAGCTGACACGATAAAGTAATTTGTAGATATGCTTATAGTATGGTGATTGGGAGATTTGAGGAAATTGGGCTTGTGACGTGAGTTTATGTATTTCTAAGAAATCTTGGTGCGAAAGACGACATTGATAGTTGAAAAGGAAGACTAGTAGAATCAGACTATGTTATCAGTACAAGTTAGATTATGGTTGTGGCTACAACAAAAGGATGATGGTGGTTGTCGTGATAGTTGTGAATTTAGTCGAACGTATAAAGAGGAATAGTTTTGATCAAATCAGGGATATGAAGTAGAGTCAGTTTTTATATTCGAGGATCAACTATGAAAGAAATTTAAGGTATGAAGGAATAGAGATTTGAGTCATTGAGCTAAGTTAACGACAGTTTGACTGATATAGTGAACATGCGGTACTGTCAGTATATTTCTTGCAATGATGAATATTCCTTGATTACTCTTTGGCTTTCGTACGTTCTTTTTTCTGTTCTAGGATGAATATTTGTTTAATTAGTATCTGATGTAACGACCCATTTGATCGTTTAGGCATTTTACCCTTTTCCATGTTGACCTTTCCCCTAGCATCGTTAGAGTATATTCGACTTGCGGAGATGGGTGGAGAAATACCCGAGACATTCGGAGGAGTTTTGGATAAGGAAAATCCTTATTAAGAAATGAAGAAGTTTGACCACAGTCAACATCAGGGGAAATGCAACTTTTTCAAAGTTTTATCGATTTTATTAGCTCCGAAACGTGATTTATGACTTAGTCGAGTCATTGGTTCGGTTTCCAAGAGGTTTGGATGTGATTAAGGTTGTTAGTTGAGAAATTAGCTTTTGAGATGATTTGGAGTTGACCACGGTCAACATCGAGTCAATACGGATCTGTTTGAGTGTTTTGGGAGTTCGAGCAGCTTTGTATGATCATTTGTAACTTGTAAGAACTTTTGCAATTGAATTTGGACTTTGTTTGATCAAGTTTAGGTGTTTGAGTTGTTAGCATAAGTCGCTCACCTTCGACGCTTCAATGTACCATTATATTCATTTGATGTTGGTAGGGATGACAACTGATCGGATCTGGACCGGATCCTACTAGATTCAGATCCAGATCCAGATCCATTTTTCATACCTGGATCCAGATCCATCGGGTCCATAAAAATCAGATCCAAATCCGAATCCATTGGATCTACTGGGTCCACGGATCGGATCTGGATCCACATTTAAAATCAGTAGCAATTTCCAAATGATTAATTGTTTTCGCTGTACGAATAAGACTGACCAAATCAGTAGAAGCAAAATTAGGTTGCGTGTTGAAAAATCACCTTACATGCTTGCAATTTGTAAATTGATATTAGGATTTGTCAACTTAATTTTAGGAGGATTTTTCAACTCTTTAGAATTGTCAACGCAAACACAGTTTTCCTCTTTTTTAATGCATCTTTTGTAGGGGTAGGCTGGTGGTTCAAAGTTCAAACTGAAGTAGATATAATTACAATAATTAATAAAAGAGTAAATTTCACTCATCATCTTAATCGGTGAAGGTTAGCAAATAGTATCGTCGCAACATTTGAATAGGACAGACTTGAATTAACATTTTCTCTGGATTTTCGAAAATTTGTAATATGTTTTTCCACATTAATTATTTTGACATTTGACAATGTTTTTCAAATAATTTTTTTTTACTCTCTAAAGTAATAATCAATGACATATCTCGAAATAATTATACCAAGAAATATGTTAAATGATGTAAAAATACATAAATTATGAAAAATTTTAAGAAAATACTTATAAAATTACATTCTATGTTATGAATATATTTAATTAAAAATGGATCCACGGGTCGGATCTGGATCGGATACGGATCTCAAATACAAGATCCAGATCCGATCCGTCAGAAATGGATCCGGGTCCGATCCGGATCCCTCGGGTCCAAATTTTGAAGATCCATATCCTCTCTGGATCCACTGGATCTAGACCGGGTCCAGGATCCACTGGATCCGGACCGGATCCAGAATCCACTGCCATCTCTAGGTACACTTGCTAATAGAAAAAAGTCTCCACTCACCAATCAGTCACCAAAAAATATTTTCCATACAAATGACTTCCATTATGCCAAATATACCTTAAAGGGGTGTTTGGCATGGAATATTTTTTTCTTAAATATAAATACTTTTTTACTTATTTTATGGTGTTTGATAAGTACGCAAAAAAAATCATCTCAAAATTATATATAATTATTCTAGGCAAACACTCGAGAGTGAATGAGGGTAGGAGTGCCACCGTATCGGGTGTGGAGGTGGGGCTACAGGGATGGGGCTGGGAATTGGGGTGTGTTGGAGGATGGAGAGGAGTGGTATTGTCATATATGTAATTTGTATTTTTTACTTTCATTAGAGAATTCATTTTTCTCATTTTTAAGAAAATTATTTTTCTAAATAAATATTCTTTAAAAATTTTGATCAATCAAACGTAGGAAGATTAAACATACCCGAAATCTTTTTTTTTTCTCTTACATTTTTTAATCAGGAGTGGAGAACTCTGAACTTTCTTTGGCTTTTCTTGATTCCCTTGTTTCAAATTTTATCAGGTAATGAGATTTTCCATGTTTCCTCTCAATGCCTTGATGATCAAAAGTCATTGTTGCTGCAGCTTAATGTCAGCCTCCAATATGATTCTAGTTTGTCAAACAAATTGGCAAGTTGGAAAGAAAACACAAGTGAATGTTGCAATTAGGATGGCGTGACATGTGATAGCTCTGGTCATGTGATTGCCTTGGAACTGGATAATCAATCAATTTCTATTGGAATTGAGAATTCAAGTGCTCTTTTTAGTCTTCGGTATCTTGAGAAGCTAAATATGGCTTACAACAGGTTCAATGTTGGCATACCAGTTGGTATAGACAACCTCACAAACTTGAAGTACCTGAATTTATCGAATGCTGGTTTTGTTGGGCAGATTCCAATGATGTTATCAAGATTTAGAAGGCTAGTTACTCTTGATCTCTCAACTCTTGTCCCTGATGTAATCCAGCCACTAAAACTTGAGAATCCCAATTTGAGACATTTCATTGAGAACTCAACAGAGCTTAGAGAGCTTTACCTTGACGGTGTTGATCTTTCAGCTTAAAGGAGTGAGTGGTGTCAATCTTTATCGTCATCTTTGCCTAGCTTGACCATCTTGAGCTTGCGTACCTGTAAAATTTCAGGCCCTATTGATGAATCACTTTCCAAGCTTCACTTTCTTTCTATCATCCGTCTTGACCAGAACAATATCTCTACCACAGTTCCTGAATATTTTGCCAATTTCTCCAACTTGACTACCTTGACCCTCGCCTCTTGTATAATCTACAGGGAGCATTTCCTAAGAGAATCTTTCAGGTACCAGTTTTAGAGATTTTTGGACTTGTCAAATAACAAGTTGCTTAGTGGTACTATTCTAAATTTTCCTCGAAACTGATCTTTGAGGACGATATCACTAAGCTACACCAACTTTTCTGGTTCATTACCATAGTTCATTTCCAACCTTCAGAACCTATCCAGGTTAGAGCTCTCCGATTGTAAATTCACTGGACCAATACCTTCCACACTGGCAAACCTTACGAATCTTGTTCATTTAGATTTCTCCTTGAACAACTTCACTGGTTCTATCCCATATTTCCAACGGTCCAAGAAACTGACCTACTTAGACCTCTCTTGTAATGGTTTAACTGGTCTCCTTTCCCCGGATCATTTTGAAGGACTCTCAGAGCTTGTACATAAATTTAGGGAACAACTTACTCAATAGGAGTCTTCCTGCATATATCTTTGAGCTCCCCTCCTTGCAGAAGCTTTTTCTTTATAGCAATCAATTTGTTGGCGAAGTCAATGAATTTCGCAATGCATCCTCCTCTCCGCTAGATACAATTGATTTGAGCAACAACCATCTGGATGGATCGATTCCCAAGTCCATATTTGAAGTTGAGAGGCTTAAGGTCCTCTCACTCTCTTTCAACTTCTTTAGTGAGATGGTGCCACTTGTCCTGATTGGAAGGCTCAGTAATCTAACAAGACTAGAGCTTTCTTACAATAACTTGACAATTGATACAAGTTGAAGCAATTCAACATCGTTCACTTTTCCCCAGTTGAGCATATTGAAACTAGCTTCTTGCCGGTTGCAAAAGATTCCTGATCTTAAAAATCAGTCAAGGATGATCCACTTAGAGCCGAGGGTCTTTCGGAAACAACCGCTCTACCTACCAAGGTAGAGGTAAGGTTTGCGTACACTCTACCCTCTCCGGACCCCACGTTGTGGGATTTCACTCGGTATGATGATGATGATCCACTTAGACCTTTCAGACAACAAAATACGGGGACCAATACCAAAATGGATTTGGGGAATTGGTGATGGAGGTCTCACTCACCTGAATCTTTCCTTCAATCAGCTGGAGTATGTGGAACAGCCTTACAATGTTTCCAGCAACCTTAGTCTTTGACTTGCGTTCCAACCGTATAAAAGGTGACCTGCCAATTCCACCTTCTTCTGCCATCTTTGTGGACTGCTCGTGCAATAATTTCACCAATTCCATCCCACAAGATATTGGTAATTCTATTGCTCTTGCTTCATTTTTCTCAGTTGCAAATAATGGCCTCACCGGAAGAATTCATGAATCCATATGCAAGGCCAGCTACCTTCAAGTTCTTGATTTGTCTAACAATGCCTTGAATGGAACAATACCACCATGTCTACTGAATTATGGTACAACTCTTGGAGTGCTGAATCCAGGGAACAATTGTCTTAATGGTGTTATACCAGATTCATTTCCAATTGGTTGTGCTCTAAAAACTTTAGATCTCAGTAGGAATACCTTAGAAGGGGAGCTGCCAAAATCGCTTGTCAACTGCAATTCGTTGGAGGTCCTGAATGTTGGAAATAACAGACTTGTTGACAGTTTCCCATGCATGTTGAATAGCTCATACAGTCTGAGAGTTCTAGTCTTGCGCTTCAATCAATTCAATGGAGGTCTTCATTCTGTTCCAACCAAAAATAGCTGGCAAAATCTCTAGATCATAGATATAGCTTCCAACAGTTTTACTGGTGAACTGAGTGCAGAATGCCTTTTCAAATTGGAGTGGAATGATGGTTGCAGATGATTACGTGGAGACAGGACGCAATCATATCCAGTTTAGGTTCCTCCAACTAAGTAATCTATACTATCAGGACACAGTGACGATAACCATCAAAAGGCTGGAGATGGAGTTTGTGAAGATTCTCAGGGTCTTCACATCTTTTGATTTCTCTTCAAATAGATTTCAAGGAATGATACCAGATACTGTCGGGGATCTTAGCTCACTTTTTCTTCTGAACCTGTCACACAATACCCTTGATGGACCAATTCCAAAATCAATTGGAAAGCTACAAATGACCTGTCATCAAACCAGCTGTCCGGGGATATCCCCTCAGAGATTGCAAGTCTCACATTCTTAGCAGTTTTGAACTTATCATTCAACAATCTGTTTTGCAAAATCCCGCTAAGTAATCAACTTCTAACATTCTCAGCAGATTCCTTTGAAGGAAACAGAGGCCTATACGGGTTCCCTCTCAACAACAGTTGCAAAAGCAATGCTCCAGAGTTGGCACCATCACCAAATTCTGAAGATAACTCTTATGATTGGCAGTTCATATTTACGGGTGTGGGATATGGAGTAGAGGCAGCAATCTTCATTGCACCTCTGTTGTTTTACAAGAAAGGGCGAAAATACTGTGACGACCATTTGGAAAGAATGCTTAAAAAGATGTTTCCAAGAATTGAGTTCACTTACACCAGATATGACCCTGGAAAGGTTGTGGTAGTGGAACAGTTTGAAGATGAGACCCCAGATGACACTGAAGATGACGATGAGGATGAGGGGGGACAAGAAGCATCTCTTGGGCGGTATTGCATCTTCTGTAGTAAACTTGATTTTCACAGAAAGGAAGCAATACATGATCCAAAATGCACTTGTCATGTGTCATCATCCTCATTTCTTTTCCTCCTACACCATCCTCTTCTTCACCTTTATTAGTCATATATCACAATAAGTTTTGATTCTTAAGCTTCTTCATCTCTGCACATTTGTAATCTGTATATATTTACAGGTAGCATAGGATATTGAATCAAGGCAAATTCAAGTCTCTTCAAGTCAATTACATCTTTTCTATACAATTGATAATTTGTCCTTAATTTGTCCCATGCCTGGATAAAGCAAAAGGGTTGCAGTAGGTTGATGAAGCGTTAAAAATAGTTTAATTATGATGAATCATATAATTCATTACGTGTACACCTAGACACATACTTTCTGGTGTCCTAGGCGTAGAGGAACCACACCAATCCATAGATCTGAATAGAGCAAAATAGATACAAAAGATTTATATAGCCGACTCAAGTACTTTGCAATTGAAGCATAGTTGATTCGAGGTGGGAATTATGACCTTAGTATAATCTTCATTGTGGCTCTTAATACTTACTAATCTCGGCGTCTTTCAGAAATTCCAACATACCAATCACAGTGGTTCAGACATTTTATTGAACACCTGATATTCAGTTTATTCCATTAACCTAACTAATTATGAAAAGGCTAGAAAGGTTTTAGTATAACTGGTTTGTCTAGAAACATACGTGCCCACGACATGCATTTCATGTCATTTCTAGGATTCTTTTCATAGCCCCGATACATTTTGTATGCATACACTAGAATACATGATAAAAATCAAAGATTATGTCCAATTTAAAGCGATCTCAATAGGAAGACGGACAAAAGAAGAAATTGGAAAAATTACCTGTGACAGTGGGAATTATGATCTTAGTATAATCTTTTATTATGGCTCTTATACTTACCAGTTCTTTCTGTCTTTCAACATAACATATCACAGTCGTTCAGACATTTTATCAAACACCTGATATGCATTGTATTCCATTAAACTAGCTGATTATGGAAAGGCTAGACACATCATACGGAATCAAAAGCTTAAAATTTCAACTAAAAGTCAGCAATTAGAACAGAATATAGCTAAGACAGTAAGAATGGGAAATTACCTGAGACAGTAGGTTCTAAAAGGATTAGATGGAAAAATTGAAGTATAAGAGTCGCAAGGTGGAGTAGAGACGGGCGAATTTACATTAAAAAAAAAGCTATATCTAATATTAAACAAGGACACATGCTCAAATAAAATTGAGTGGAGCACTGATTAAATATTGAGTTTAATTCTGTAAGGTCACGCGATTGAATCCACTAAATGCACTTTTACATTCTTTTTTAATTTCTAAAATGATGTCATTCTCTTAAAATTCGAAATTTTGCCTCTGAATAGAACATTTTTGAATGTTTATGGGCAAATACACACCCGTTCCTTAAAATGCCGAATTAAGTGGTGCCTAATATTGGTGACCAATTTATTTCTCCTTGAGGGAAGGATTGTCGAACGGGTTTATAATGATCATGGATTTATTATATTCCTCAATTCTTTAAAATTTGGTTTGGAAATTCAATTTTTTTCATGTAGTTTCAGAGTCAATTTTTGGTCAGCCCCTATTCATAACAACTTCCTCTCTTCATGTTATATATTTATGCTTAAAAAAGAAAAACATAAAACAAAAAGAAAAAAGGAAAAAAATCAAATCTATGTGTAAACTTAAAAGGAATAATTACTTGCCATAGCAGATCTCTGCCGCCATTTCCTCCGTCTCTGCGACCAAATACCAGATCTCTGCCCCCGTTTCCTCTGTATGTGCGGACAAATACCACATCTCCGGCCAAGTTAGATTTCTCATGTGTGGCATCTTCAATGATGGCCACATCTTCCCCTCCGCCTCTTCCTCTTCCACGACGACAACATCAGATCTGAGAAACACCATTGTCTCTTCCATTGCCATTATGCTTCTCAGATCTAACGGATACCGGAATCCATGACTTCTTCTCCTTGTTGTATCTTAGATCTGAATGTATTTAAAATTTTAAATTTGAATTTTGTAAAAATACAGTCAAATACAGTTGTTGGGCTGATTGTATTTTGGGCGCAAACTAGATGTATTTGACTATATGTGTTGTTTTAAAGATTTATATATGTTTTATATAATTTTTTTGAGTAAATACAGTGTATTTGAAATTTTGCATTTTAAATGTTGTTGAAATACATTCAACTACACCTAAAATAAAAGGATAAACCAATATATAAACCACTAAACTACACAATTTAATCATGTATTTAAATGCACTTAAATACATCATTTTGAATACACATGTATTCGGAGAAATTAATGTTGCATGTATCCAAATACTATCAAATACATGTGACATTAGATAAGGTTGGATACAACTAGGGATGGCAACGGATCGGATCTGGACCGGATCCTACTAGATCCAGATCCAGATTCGGTTTTCATACCTGAATCCAGATCTGGATTCGGATCCATCGGGTCCATAAAAATCAGATCCAAATCCGGATCCACCGGGTCCACGGATCGGATCTGGATCCACATGTAAAAAAAATTGTCTTGCTAAGAATGTAACCTTGCTAAGATTTTTTTTTTAAACTGACAAACGATTTTTACTTAGCTAATAGTTTACTGTGTTTCAATTTTGAAATGTTCATATGAAATATTTTGTTCGTTGTCTCATTTTGATTGTGAGCTATTAATTGAAAATGTTGAACAATGACAATAGTTGTGGAAAATGCTGACTAGTATTTTCGCAATGCAAAACTTGCATGTGCTTGGAATCTTTACAAATGAAGTGAATATAATTTTAACTACTTGTCTATGGAGATGTTAGTCATTCACTAATATAACATTGATTTTATTATCGAAGTTACCTATTTATTTTTGGGTTTTTGAGTTAATGCGGGGATAAATTAAATTTGTTTTGAGAATTAAACTTGTAAGGATGTGCTTAGCAATTTTAAGAAAATACTTATAAAATTACATTCTAGGTTATGAATATATTTAATAAAAAATGGATCCACGGGTCGGATCTAGATCGGATACGGATCTCAAATACAAGATCCAAATCCAGATCTGATCCGTCAGAAATGGATCCGGGTCCGATCCGGATCCGTCGGGTCCAAATTTTGAAGATCCATATCCTATAAAACGGATCTAGATCCACCGGATCTGGACCAGGTCCAGGATCCATTGCCATCTCTAGATACAACTGAACAATTATTCAAATACACTGAAATACATCAAAAAATGTTAAAATGCAGCTACGAATTGTAAATAGCAAACAAATAGCTACAGATGGTTGATTGCTCCTAAAATCTAGTCATTTGTGTAAGTTATCCTTAATTCCTGTTTGGATGGGCTTATAATTTGCTTATAAGCCAAGTTAGGATTGACTTTTGATTTTTGACTTATTTTTATTATTTTGATTTAAAAACAAGTGCTGAAAATATTTTTTTATTTATACAAACAATATAAAAGTGCTTAAACGTTATTTTAGATTAAAAACACTTAAAATAAGTAAATCTAACTCTTAAAACTGAGATACACATATAGGAGGATGTTAGAGAATCCTTAAAACTTTTCGCTAGTCAGTCGTATAAGGATCTCCAAAGGAATTTATACTCGTCCAAAGCTACTTTACTTAAGATTTTGAGTTTGAGACTCATTCATTCACGACGAATAAGTGGGTTCAACCTTTAAGAAAATTGCGAGGTAGGGTTTTACATATATATTGACTTAATTTGATTTAATATTTTTCTTTAAATTAGCGAAAGCTTAGTGCATCAAATTATTTTTTTTTATGAATTTTACGCTGCCAAATATGAAAAGTCATTTCGACCAAAACTTGATACAACACTTTTACAAACTTATTTTGAACTTTAAGGAGCATGAGAAAAGAGAAAGTTGTCAAGATAGTAGCGTCTCTTGAAGCACTAATTCCAAATGTAAGATATTTAGCACTAGCGTGATAATTGGCGATCTGAAAATCAAACCTTGCTAGATTAATTCAGTAACTAGACAAGCATGCTAAAACATTGAAATTTATTAAATTTCACTTGAGAAATCTCCTTAGCATTTAATTCTTAAGATATTGCCCTTCATATTATAAAAAAAATGTGATATTTTGAATTTTCCGGAGCATGAAATGGAAAAGGTTGTAAAGATATTAGCGTCTCTTGAAGCTAATTCCAAATTTAGGACTAAATCAGTTATTAGCCAAGTGTAGTACAATATTGAAATTAACAAAATGCTACTTGAGAATTCAAATTGATTCCTCGTTAGCATTTAATAATCATAATATTATCACTCATTCTGTACGTAAAAAAATGCTGTTGCAGAAAGATGAAATAGAAACAATGATTTGTTGAGTCGAAAGATGACTCTCTGTCTTTAAGACAAAATTATCCCGTATAAATGTTTTTACGGTGATGGACAATAGTCTCCCAAGATACAACAATAACTAATCAACTGTACAAAGCAAATACAGTTGATTCTAGAGAAGAAGATAAATAAGAACAAATTGATGATTCTGTGTTTCGAACAAAACAGAAGAAACTGTGATCTCATTTTTCGAACATAACAAACAGAAGAAAATCGTTCGGTTTTTGTATATCTACGAACAACAGAAGAAAGGAGTTTGTGTTTAGTATTACAATATTTTATGTTCTGTAATTTTTGACTGAACATTACCGCTCAATTTATAGTTGAGGATGAGGATCGTTGCAACGTTTCTGGAATCTTTTGAATCGTTGTAACATTTTGGAAATCTTCAGGGACCAAAGTATAAATATGAAATACTTCATGGACAAAAAGAAAATATCCGAAAGACAGCCCACAGCCCGTGACCCAAGCCCAAACCCGACGAGCATACGGCGGCGGCGCGCTTGGGGCTTAGCCTCACACCCAAGCTCACATTGGTCCTCTCCCTTCTAAACACATGGGTTACCCTTGGGGTCCCAAACCCTTACTCAAACTTAGAATTTATATATTGAATAAACTCTTCATCTTCTACCAATGAGGGAGATTAGTCATTTTTTGCCAAAAACACTCCATCTTTTCATGTCTCAAACACCTTACTTCGTGTACCAATATCTCTTTCATTTCTTAACGAAATTTGATGATACTTGGCACTAACATCATATACTCACTTACTAGATTAGGCATGTGCGAAGAAACAATATTTTTGATATGTGGGACCCACGTGTTTAAGTAGTCAGCCTAATATCACTGAGAAGCTGAGTGTTCTCTCGAATATACATTCGAGGAATGAATCGTAATCTTAGCTCAACTACCACCCTTAATCCACATCGTAATGTACTCAATACAAGCCGTATCTCAACCTATAAGGCATTTGAGCTTAGGACAGGATCAAAGTATATTACTTTGTAGACAAGGTGCGCATTGACATCAAGTCTAAGGACTTCTATCTCCTACGTTGATCATACTTTAGACAAGTATAACAAATAATATATCAGCAGGGTATACCAATACTTCCAAAGTATTCATATGTCCATCACAAGTAGTCATTACTCATAGCAGGTGAGACATACTACATCCTCTAAGGATGTGATGCAGACCACATGACGACTTATCACATATCATCGATATCTCATTCTCGATGATCATTAGTCGTGGTTATTTTAAGAGTTACGTTATAATATTAATATCTCACATTATTAATAATAACGTAACCTCTAGGGATGCATATTATAGAATATTATAAACAATCAACTAATAATTCAATAATTGCAAATGCCAAAATAATAATCTTCATTAATAATAATACAAATATGTATAAAATACATTTGTCCTAATACAGATTGTCTCTAGAATATACATATATACTTTCAATGGGATATGTAATATTTGTGCAAAAAATTAGATGGATGGTCAATGTTAAACAAGGAAATATTCCTGTGATATACACTGAATATACAAAAGTGTATATCACAGGAATACAGTGGACTGGCCCAGCTCCCAGCTCTCGGTTTGGCCCATCACGGACAACAGTCTCCCGAGCCCATCACGGACAAGCCCATCTCGGACAGATTGTAGGAAATGCAATCTTTTATATATGGTATATATATTTGTAGTATATTGTAGTGTAAAGGTTACCTTAATTAGTGTTATACACTTACCATAATTGTATAGTTAGAATTATGGTAGAATAAGGTTTTAGGAATAGAATAGGAATATGATTCTCTTATTTTGTAACTTGTATAAATACCTTTCAATTAATGAAAATAATCAAGGGGATTATTTCTTTCATGGTATCAAGAGACTAGGTCTAAATAAAAGTTTTCTATCCCAACTTGTGTACCCTCTCTCGGCCGAGACCCCCCCTCGGGTTTCTCTCCCAAATTTCGTCTTCCGCTCTCAAAAACCTCTCTTAAATTTGTCCTCCTTCTTTGTTCTTTCAATATGTCTAAGAACAATTATCATCCTGCCCTTATGGTTTCTAAGGTCAAGAACAGTATCCCTATTGTACTTGAAATGGAAAACGTCCAATATGGGTCGTGGGCAGAATTGTTTAAAATTCACGCTATCTCCCATCAAGTTATCCATCACATAATTCCTTCCGCTACACCTCTTCCCGCGGAGGATCCTCAATTATAGATTACGCTTGATGCTACCGTCCTCTAGTGGATCTATTCCACTACTTCGGTTGACCTTTTATAGACGATTATTGAGCTGGATACCACGACTATGGCTACCTGGAATAGATTGCGTGACATATTCCAAGATAACCAACATTCACGTGCCATCACACTCGAACAGGAATTCTCTCTAATTCGCATGGAAGACTTTCCAAACGTATCGGCATATTGCAAGAAACTCAAGGAGTTGGCGGATCAACTTTGTAATGTTGGCACACCTGTAACAAATAATCGTCTGGTTCTACAATTGGTTGCCGGCCTTTTGGAGGCCTATAATGGCGTTGGAACTCTCCTGTGTCAAAGCAACCATCTTCCCGCCTTTTATCAAGCTCGCTCCATGCTTACTTTGGAAGAAGCCGGTTTGGCTAAAAAGGCGGCTACAAGAGCAAGCACCGTCGTCATGATGGAGTCCTCCCCAAGTTCTTCAGGTTTTGTTGATAATTCAAGCCAAAACTGTACTCATGGTGGCGGCAAAAATAATCGTAAGAATAATAACAAAAATTGCGGGGGCAAACGCGGCGGTTCCGGTGGTCAGCAAGCGTGCAAATGGCCCCGCCCAATGAACAGCTGGTCAATGGCGTGGGCCAGCTTATGATCCAAAGAAGGCCCAAAGAAATGCTATCAAGCAAATTTTCAGGCCCAACAATCAGCAGTGACGGCCCACTAGCCACTGGCCCAGCAACGGAAGTTCCAACAGCTACGATCCACAACCCAGTTCTGGGATTCTTGGGCCTCGGCCTCCGCAAGCCCACCATGCAGCAGGCCCCACTCCCACCGATATTGAGGTCGCAATGCACACATTTGGGTTGACGCAATCGGATCCTAATTGGTACATGGACACATGCGCAACGACACACATGACCTCCGATCAAGGTAATCTCTCATCTTATTCGGTATAATTATCGGAAATGGTAACTCTATTCCAATTAAGGGTTATTGTCATAAAACGTTGTCTTCCCCCAATCCACCCCTTATCTTGAAAAATATTTTACATGCCCCCAAATTGATTAAAAACTTAGTGTCTGTCAGCAAGTTCACCACTGACAATTTCATTTCTGTTGAATTTGATCCTTTTGGTTTTTCTGTGAAGGATTTCAAGACGGGGAGTCCTCTCATGAGGTGTGATAGTAGGGGAGATCTGTATCCTATCACACCCGATTTCAGTCCATCGAGTCAAGCCTTGCCTTCAGCTTTTGCAGCCATTTCTCCTTCCATGTGGCATGCTCGACCTGGTCATCCGGGATCTTCTATTTTATCAGTTTTAGATAAAAATAGCTTTATTTCTTGTAAGGGTACGAGTCGTACTCAAAATTGTCAATCTTGTTCGTTAGGAAAAATTGTTAAGTTGCCATTTGTGGACTCAAATTCTCATACTTCAATGCCATTTGATATTATTCATAGCGACCTATGGACGTCTCATGTTCTAAGTTCGTTAGGACATCGATATTATGTTCTATGATTATTCTAAATTTTTGTGGACATTTCCAATTGCCAATAAATCTCAAGTGTTTTCTGTCTTCATAAAATTTAGAGCATTCATTATAACACAATTCGAAAGAGAAATAAAAAATATTCAGTGTGATAATGGGAAAGAGTATGACAATAGGGTATTTCGGGAGTTCTGTGATAATAATGGGATCAATTTTCATTTTTCGTGCCCTTGTACATCTTCTCAAAATGGGAAAGCCGAGCATAAAATTGCTCCATAAATAACATTGTCCGCACCCTCTTACTTCATGCCTCCGCATTCTCTATATTTTTGGCATCATGCTGTACAAATGGCAACATATCTCCTAAACATAATTTCTTCCAAAGGTCTGACATATTCATCCCCCCTCCAAATCTTATATAAAAAGAATCCTTCTTATTCTCATCTTCGGGGTTTTGGATGCTTGTGTTATCCGTTATTTCAATCCACCACAATTAACAAATTTCAGGCGCAGTCTACTCCGTGTGTGTTTTTGGGTTATCCGTCTAATCATCGTGGTTATAAATGCTTTGATTTATCCTCCAAAAAATCATCATTAATCGACATGTAATTTTTTATGAAACTCAATTTCCATTTACTAAAGTCCTTACTCCCGAGCCTAGTTCGTATAATTTTTTGGATGATGGTATATCTCCGTATATTACTCATCATTTTTCGGACATGTCCCGCACCCAAAATCCTCCAGCGGGCTCACTGCCCGCTGGACCCAATGTACCGTGCACTGTTCCAGTAGCTAGAACAGTTCCAGCGATAGGGCCAGTCCAGCCCAATTCTGGAATTGTTCCAGTTTCAGCCCCAGATTCTCGATTTGGGCTAGCAGGCCCACTGCCTGCTGGCCAGTCCGTCCCGAGCCCAGCAAATTCCCAAAATTCACTAAATTCTTCCTCGAGTCATAAACCTGTCACTCGTACTTAGCGGGGCATTTTTACACCTAAAAGACATTTTAATTTACATTCTAATGTCTCTAAATCCCCCTTGCCCTGTAATCATGTGTCCGCCTTAAACGACCCGAATTGGAAAATTGCTATGACCGATGAATATAATGCTCTTATTGATAATAAGACGTGGGAGTTTATGCCCCGTCCATCTGGTATTAATGTTATCAAGTCTATGTAGATTTTTGCTCATAGGGAGAATTCAGATGGGTCATTTGCTCGGCATAAGGGGAGACTTGTGGGTGATGGTAAGACTCAGCAGTTTGGGATAGATTGTGGTGAGACATTTAGTCCGGTGGTCAAACCGGCTACCATTCGCACTGTGCTTAGCTTGGCTCTGTCAAAGACTTGGTCTATTCATCAGTTGGATGTCAAGAATGCTTTCCTACATGGTGATCTTAAAGAAACAGTCTATATGCATCAGCCGTTGGGTTTCAGGGATCCCAACCGTCCTCATCATGTTTGTTTGCTGAAGAAGTCCTTATATGGGCTTAAGCAGTCTCCACGGGCCTGGTATACGAGGTTTGCTGACTTTGTATCGACTATTGGATTCACTCACAGCAGGTCAGATAATTCCTTGTTCATCTACCGTCGTGGTTCGTCCTTGGCCTACATTCTGTTGTATGTGGATGATATCATTTTGACTGCATCTTCCGATGCCTTACGCCAGTCTATCATGGTCATGCTCAGTTCTGAGTTTGCTATGAAGGCCTTAGGGCCCTTGAGTTACTTTTTGGGGATTGCTGTCAAGCGTCATTCAGGTGGTTTGTTTTTGTCTCAAAGAAAGTATGCGGCAGAGATCATCGAGAGGGCTGGGATGTCATCCTGTAAGTCCACTTCCACTCCGGTTGATGCAAAACCCAAGCTTAGTGTCACGGCAGGTGCACCATACGAGGACCCGACCCGCTATCACAGTCTTGCAGGGGGCCTCCGGTATCTTACATTTACCTGACCGGATATTATGTATGCTGTTCAGCAGGTGTGTTTATTCATGCATGATCCTAGAGTTGAGCACATGAATGCAATCAAACGCATCATTCAGTATATTCAGGGGACACTGGACTATGGTTTGCACTTGTATCCTTCTTCTACATCTACACGTGTCTCGTACACGGATGCTGATTGGGGTGGTTGTCCCGACACCAGACGGTCGACGTCTAGCTACTGTATGTTCCTTGACAACAACTTGGTCTCCTGGACGGCAAAGTGTCAGGCAATTCTATCACGCTCAAGTGCAGAGGCAGAATATCGAGGGGTAGCGAATGTGGTCTCGGAATCATGTTGGCTACGTAATTTGCTTTTGGAGCTTCATTGTCCCATTCAGAAGGCAACCTTGGTATATTGCGATAACATTAGTGACATCTACCTTTCAGGTAACCCGGTCCAGCACCAACGCACTAAGCATATCGAAATGGACATTCACTTTATCCGTGAAAAGGTTGCAAAGGGTCACGTTCGCGTATGCCATGTCCTGTCTCGTTATCAAATTGCAGACATCTTTACAAAGGGTCTACCAGCGGTCCTTTTTGAGGATTTTAGGGACAGTCTCAGCGTTCGAAGACCGCCCGCTATGAATGCGGGGGTGTGTTAAACAAGGAAATATTCCCGTGATACACACTGAATATACAGAAGTGTATATCACAGGAATACAGTGGACTGGCCCAGCTCCCAGCTCTCGGTTTGGCCCATCACGGACAGCAGTCTCCGGAGCCCATCACGGACAAGCCCATCTCGGACAAATTGTAGGAAATGCAATCTTGTATATATGGTATATATATTTGTAGTATATTGTAGTGTAAAAGTTACATTAATTAGTGTTATACACTTTCCATAATTGTATAGTAGAATTATGATAGAATAAGATTTTAGGAATAAAATAATCTTATTTTGTAACTTGTATAAATTCTTTTAATTAATAAAAATAATTAAGAAAATTATTTTTTTGAGTCAAATTTTTAGCCGGCAACGTCTGCACATAATTATCTCTATCTAAAACACGAAATAATTCAAGCATGCGGTGCTGTAGTTTAAGATTCTGACAAGTGTATCAGAATTTGGCTACAAATTTTGGCAATTATTATGACAAGATAAGTGTTGTCCGTCAATTTGAAATCCTGTCAATTCATCAAAATCATGCTATATATGTAATTCTAGACACGATATTATTTTGCCAAACCTTTCTTAACGGCATTAAAACTTAAATGGTAGCACTCAATGATTCTATTTGTGTAAATTACCTAGACATTTTAATTGTTGGGCCCGTGCTAACACGGACCAATAGGATCTTGTATAGGGGGGAAACAAAGAAAAGAGCTGAGCTACGGGACCTCTGAATTCAAAGTTTACTATGACAAAGAAAGATAGATTTAAGTCATAGTATATGGTATTGTCCTACAAAGATAAAATTTACACTATTAATATAATTTAATCGGTTAAGTTACATAAGTACTTTTTTTATAATATTTAATTGTCTTTTCCTTTCCTTTTCTCTGTGGTACATTAGATGAACTGAACTACAAGATGGTCCCTTCAACAAAGTCACTTGATTAATTGATCAGTACTGAAAAAACTTACAACATACTTAAATCAACTAACCAACACCTACAATTTAATTACTACATCTAATTAAGTTATTCTAACACACACACACTAGGCTGAGAGAGAAAACAACATTAGTACTACTACCACACTATACTACCATACTATGTTTTCTAATTATACTTAGCAACATAATTAAATTAAGTATCTAATAATACATAAAAGCATCACCATTAATAACTTGATCTCCATCTGAAAATGGAAAACCAACTTGTTGAAATGCATCATCATAACTTGGAACCTGCTGCAGCTGGTAGTCCATCAAGTTAGTACTATTAATCATTTGTGTATTCTCAACAATAGGGTAAAAATTAGACTGATCATGAGCCATTAGCAACTGATGATCATCATAATTTGAATGATTATTATCATGATCATCGACAAGATTAATCATAGTTTGGTGAAGCCATATTTGAGTCTTGAGGAACTTGACATATTGAATTGCTTCTTCTAACATGGTCACAGTGTCCATTTTAGAACCACCAGGGACTAAACTTTGCAAAATCTTGAAACGATCACTTATTCTGTGCCTCCTTTCACGAGCAGCTACACTTTGTGGATCAGTTGATAATTTCACAACTTTGTTCTTCTTTTCTTTCCTATTGATTTTACTTGAAGAAGAAAAACAAGTGGAATGTTGAGAATCCATTGTTATACACCTAATTACCAAGTTCTTCTCTTGTCAGTTTAAGATATGTTTATGAAGTTTGAGAAGAGGAGATTGTCCATGCATGGTTTATATAGAGGAAAATGATTGCGTTAGGTACGTGGGACATAAATGAAAAGATTTTGATTTCACTGACAACACATGTAAAAACTTTTTTTTACACTGGCCGACCACTTAAATTATGTACAAACACATTTATTTTTGTTTCCACACATGGTGTCCGATATTCGTATTGAATTCCGACTATATTCAAATTATTAACACGTTATATCTCGTTATTACATTTTATTTTCAAGTGTCATAATTTACGAAGGGTTATGTGTTATTATAGGCATTGACTTCCCTTGATTGTGTGAAAAAATTATACAATATCATCGCAAAAGTACTTAAACTCTACTATTATCCATAAATAATGAGATTAGTAACCTAAAAAGATAAAATAGACTACATATTATAAAATATCTTTGTCTTAATTTATGACACTTTTCACTCTTCTGGATTCAAACTACGTAAATTTTGATCACTGTTTTAAAATATATTTTTTCATCATATTGACATAAGAAGAATCGCAATGTATAGTACTTTTTGTATAACTTTTGAATAATGTAATTTTAATTTTAAAATATTAAATTGATTTAGTCTAATTTAATTTTAATAATTAGTTAATTAACTTTCAAATAAAAAGTGCCACATAAATTTAATTTGGACGATAATTTTACATTATGTATAGTTCTATACTGTGTATGTAACTTAAATCAAAATGAGAAGGTAGACATGTCATCATCTGAATGGAGTCGGCCAATCTTAAGGGCAAGATACGAGTTTCTTGGGGGTAAATACCCCCTCCAATTTGTAGGGTCACTATAATAGGCCAGCAAAAGAGGTCTGCTATAGAAAATTACCTAACTTTACTGACAGTACTTAAAAGTGTTTCTATATACGCAAGGATTGTTCGATGTTTTGCCTCAGCTCCTCATTTTTCTTTGCATATCTACTCTGAGAAACAGGCCCGGATGCACCATTACACCATATTTTTGTTTCAAACTTTATATATACAACATACTCAATATATACAACATATTCAGTATAATCTTACTAGGTGAAATCTGGAAAAAGTAGAATATAATCAATATACACAAACTTTGCCCCTACCTTTTTATGGGTTAAACAATACAATGAGAATTTTCTATAACTTTATATATATTAAAAAAATTATTGAATATGTTATATCTGTATAGGTAGGAAATAGAGATGTTGATGAGATTTAGTTCTAGAGTCCAATGAACTAGTGGATTTGTAAATATCTCACTTGGTTGAAATAAAAAAATTATTTTCGACCAAAAAAAAAGAAATTTATTGAATATATAAAAAATATTATATTTTAAATCTAGTAAATCAAATGATTAAAGAATTTTGATAAATATACCCGTGATATACATGGTATTTACACTGCTATACACGGTATTTACATTGTCCTGTATATATACCGTGTATATCACGAAAACACAAGCCACATAGGACTGTGTAAATCACGGGATTTAGGAGAATATTTATTGTATATAATTAGCATTGTACACTTACCATATTTGTAGAATTTTTGTACAAATAGAATAGGGTTTTGGGAGTAGAATAGGAATAGGATTTTCCATATTATGGAAATTGTATTTGTATATATACTCATTCATTAATGAAAATAATCGAGAGATTACTTTTTTTCATGGTATCAGAAGTCTAGATTTTCAATACCTCTCCCGTCGTTTTTCTTCCACAACTCTCGATTTCCGAGCTACCATCTCGGGTTCCGTGCCCTTCTTCTCTCTTCTCTTCCAAAATTTATCCAAATCCCTACTTCATCGCTTATTCTTTCGTTATGTCTAAGAACATATTTCATCCCGCCCTTACTGTTTCCAATATCAAGAACCACATCCCTATTGTTCTTGAGATGGAAAACTTCCAGTATGCGACGTGGGCAGAGTTATTCAAAATTCACACAATCTCACATCAAGTCATCCATCACATAATTCCTCCCTCTACCCCTACTCCCGCGGAGGATCCTCAGTTATGGATTACTCTTGATGCTACCGTCCTTCAGTGAATTTATTCCACTATTTCTACCGACCTTGTACAGACGATCATTGAGTCAGACACTACGGCTATAGCTACCTGGAATAGATTGCGTGATATATTCCAGGATAACCAACATTTCCGAGTTGTCACACTTGAGCAAGAATTTTCACAAGTCAGCATGGAAGATTTCCTGAATGTTTCAGCTTATTTTAAAAGGCTCAAGGAATTGGCGGACCAACTCCGTAACGTTGGAGCACCTGTTACCAATAATCATCTTGTTCTACAAATGGTTGCAGGCCTATCTGAGGCCTATAATGTCATTGGGACTCTCCTCCGTCCAAGTAATCCACTTCCACCTTTTTATCAAGCCCATTCGATGCTCACGTTAGAAGAAGCGGGCTTGGCTAAAAAGGCGGCTACCGGCACAAGTTCCGTGGTGATGATGACTTTATCCAATAATTCTCAAGATTTTATTGACAATTCGGGCCAAAACCGTACTCACGATAGAGACAAAAATAATGGCAAAAATCATTGTGGTAATCGTATTGGTACCGGCGGTGGTGGGGAGGCCAAAACAGTGGCAGTGGGCCTCGACACGGTGGAAATGGGCCGCAGGCCAACTGGTCCCAGCCATGGGCCCCCTGGCAGTGGGGTTGGGCCAGTGGCCATTGGCCCAACAACCCCTATTTTCGAGCCTCAACGTTTCCAGGTCAGGGGCCGCCCAACAGCAGTTCAGGCCCAATTTTCACACCCGTCCAATGGGTTTCGGAACAGTACTGGATCAGGACAGCAAAGAGGCCTGCTTGGGCCTCGGCCCCCGCAGGCTTTCAATGCTACGGGCCCTAATTAGATACCGGCACCTACAGATATTGAGGCCGCTATACATACACTTGGATTGCATCCTCCTGACCCAAATTGGTACATAGACACCGGCGCCTCTTCTCACATGACGTCCGACCAAGGTACTCTTTCATCTTATTTCAATTTGATAAAAAAATCGTGGCATTGTTATTGGTAATGGCCACTCAATTCCAATTTGTGGTTACTGTCATACAATTTTGTCTTCCCCCATCCATCTCTTGTTTTGAAAAATACACTTCATGCCCCTAACTTAATTAAAAATTTGGTGTCTGTCCGAAAATTCACCACTAATAATTGAATTTCTGTTAATTTTTATCCTTTTGGGCTTTCTGTGAAGGATTTCAAAATGGAGATACCTCTCATGAGATGCAATAGACGGGGAGATCTTTTTCTACTTACGCCCGCCACCAGTTTCTCGCGTCAAGCCATGCCATCAACATTTGCAGCTCTTGCTCCTTCCTTGTGGCATGCACGTTTGGGTCACCCTGGGTCGTCCATTGTTTCTTCTTTGCATAAAAACAATTTTATTTCTTGTAAGGGTACGCGTAGTACTCCAATTTTTCATTCTTTTCCTTTAGGAAAACATGTTATATTACCATTTGTAGCCTCTACTTCTCTCACTTTGATGTCTTTTGATATTATTCATAGTGATTTATGGACTTCTTTCGTTCTCAGTTCTGTGGGCCATCGTTATTATGTTCTATTTTTGGATGATTATTCTAATTTTTATGGACATTTCCGTTAGCGAAAAAATCTCAAGTTTTTTCCACATTTTTAAAATTTCGAGCATTTATCCGTACCCAATTCGAATGGGAAATAAAAAATATTCAATGTGATAGTGACAAGGAATATGATAATGGGGTATTTCGGGAATTTTATGATGCTATAGGCATAATTTTTCATTTTTCTTGTCCTCATACGTTCTCACAAAATGGGAAAGCCGAACAAAAAATTTGTATCATTAATAACATTGTCCGTACTTTATTAGTACATGCTTCCGTACCCCCTTCCTTTTGGCATCATCCTCTACAAATGACTATTTATCTCCTCAACATACTTCCTACCAAAGGATTGACATATTGATCCCCTCTTAAAATCCTCTATAATAAGGATCCTTCGTATTCATATCTATTTCCGTCAACTACAATTAACAAACTTCAAGTCTGTTCTACCGTTTGTGTATTTTTGGGTTATCCATCTAATCATCATGGTTACAAATATTTTGATTTATCGTCTAATAAAATTATAATTAGTCACCATGTTATTTTTTATGAAACCCGATTTCCTTTTGCTAAAGTGAGTAGTACCGTGCCTAGTTCGTATAATGTTTTAGATGACGAAGCCTCACCGTACATTATGCACCTCCTCATGAGCCAATTCAGTACCCCTGAACTGCCAGCAGGCCCATTGCCTGCGGACCCTCCACCACCTACTGCATCTGCCCCAGTTTTGGCCAGTGGGTTGATTGCCCAGCCCACTCCCAAAACAGGTTCTGCCACAGTTACACGTCCAGTTTCCAGTATTGGGCCAGCAGGCCCACTGCCTACTGGCCAGTCCGTCACTCATCCGACATTTTCCTAAAATTCACCCAATTCTCCCCCGAGTCACAGACCTATCACTCGTAGTCAACATGATATTTTAAAACCAAAAAGACATTTAATCTAAATTATAATATTATTAAATCCCCCTATCCCATAACCCAGTGTCTACATTAAATGACCCGAATTGGAAATTGTCTATGAACGACGAATATGATGCTCTTATTGAAAATAAGACATGGGAGTTGGTGCCCCGTCCTTCTGGTGTTAATATTATTCGATCTATGTGGATTTTTACTCATAAATATAATTCTGATGGTTCTTTTGGGAGACATAAGGCTCATCTTGTAGGCGATGGTAAAACTCAGCAAGCTGGCGTGGATTGTGGTGAGACATTTATTCCGGTGGTCAAACCGGCTACCATTTGCACTATTTTCGGTCTGGCTCTTTCAAAGGTGTAGCCCATTCATCAGTTAGATGTGAAGAATGATTTCTTACATGGTGATCTTAAGGAGCCCGTGTACATGCATCAGCCCTTGGGTTTTCGAGACCCCAAATATCCTAATCATGTATGTTTATTGAAGAAGTCCTTGTATGGGCTTAAGTAGGTCCCACGGGCTTGGTATAAGAGATTTGTAGACTATGTTTCTTCTATTGAGTTTTCTCACAGCACGTTTGATAATTCGTTGTTCATATATCATCGTGGTACTTCCCTAGCTTATATTCTATTATATGTGGATGATATTATCTTGACTGCCTCTTCTGATGCTTTGCGCAAGCCTATCATGACACTGCTCAGTTCTGAATTTGCTATGAAAGACTTGGGGCCCTTGAGTTACTTCTTGGGGATTGCTGCCACTTGTCATCCAGATGGGTTATTCTTATCCCGATGGAAGTATGTCGCTGAGATTATTGAGAGAGCTGGTATGTCCTTGTGTAAGTCTACTTCCACTCCAATTGATACTAAATCCAAGTTGGGTGTTGCGACGGGTTCATCGTACGATGATCCCACCCACTATCGCAGTCTTGCTGGAGCTCTTCAGTATCTTACTTTCACGAGACTGGATATTACATATGATATACAATAGGTGTGTTTATTTTTGCATGATCCTAGGGTTGAGTACATGAATGCGCTCAAACGCATTATACAATACATCCAGGGAACACTTGACTATGGCTTGCATATATATCTGTCGTCGACTTCTACGCCTGTCTCGTATACGGATGCTGATTGGAGTGGTTGTCCAGATACCAAACGCTTCACGTCTAGATATTGCATGTTTCTTGGTAATAACTTGGTCTTATGATCTGCAAAGCGACAATCTATATTATCACGCTCTAGTGCAAAGGTCGAGTATCGAGGGGTAGCCAATGTGGTGTATGAATCATGTTGGCTGCGTAATCTTCTATTAGAACTTCACTTTCCTATTCAGAAAGCTACATTGGTCTATTGTGATAATGTTAGTGCAATCTATCTTTCGGGGAATCCGGTCCAACATCAGCGCACTAAACATATCGAAATGGATATTCATTTTATTGCGAAAAGGTATCTCGTGGACAAGTACGCGTCTTGCATGTCCCTTCCAGGTACCAAATTGCTGACATCTTTACTAAGGGTCTCTCTCGGTTCTATTTGAAGAATTTAGAGACAGTCTCAACGTACGACAACCGTCCGCTATGACTGCGGGGTGGTGACAGAACCCGTGATATCGACATTGTTTATCACGGAAACAGTGGGTTTATTGTTGTAATCAAATTAGTGTACAAACTTACTATAGTTGTAGAATTCGTGTACAAGTATAATTAAGATATTAGATGTATAATAGAAATAAAATTTTTCATATTTAAAGATTATAAATTGTATATATTTTTTATTTATTAATAAAAATAATTAAGAGATTATTTCTTTTAAATATTCCTTATAACCTTAAACGGAGAAACGGGAAAAGAAATTGGAACGGGGACAGATTAAGCTTAGACTAGGTTAAATGAATAGTTTAAGAGTCCTTTCATACTAGCAACTAATGGAAGGGACATGGGAAAGCACTGAATTCTAAGTTGCTAGATATGAATGTGCTGCCTATATAGCTAGGGGTCAAATCCAAAATATTACTGTTGTCTTTTCATTTTTAAATTTTCTTATCTGATGGTATTTAATTGTACAAGAAATTTAAGGTATTCATTTGACATATGAAAAGTTTGGGTTTAATCTACACCACCAATTGGATTGTGGATTAATGGATATATATAATCCTTCTATCCTTAGCTAGATGGGTAATTGAGGTTCGAGCAGTAATGAATCGAAATTTGTATTAAGGAAAGTAAATATATTTATATAATCTATTTTTACTTATTTACACCAAGTAATTTTCTACCGAAGACCGAAGGGGTGCATGTCAATTTACTATCCTTGGACAAGAGTCAAGAGCGGATCCGCCACTAGGTTCGAGACCTAGCAATACATTTTTTTTTTTAGTAGAAATCATTTCTCCTTTTTATGAACTTGCACAAAATAATTTGAATTAGTCAGTTCAGTGAGTTCCATATAAAACGATTATTACAAAAAGTTTTATCGATCTTTTTAATATGGAGAACTTCAATTTAGAGTTCATATAATTGAATAGTTAAAAGTTCCAAAATTTATACTTCTTTTGTTCTAGTTATATGATACACTTTTTTAGTCTGTCCCAAAAGAATTATACATTTATTTATTTGACACTTATTTAACTTTAAACTTTATATTTTATGCTTAATGATATGATTTATAACCACACATATATCTTTGGTTGTTTTAGACCACAAGATTCAAAAGTCTTCCTTTATTTCTTAAACTTCATGTCCAGTCAAACTATATCACATAAATTGAGACGGAGAGTATATATTATGTTATATTTAGTAGGAGTTGAACTTTTTAATATCAGTAATTAGTCAGGGGCGGATGTAGCCTTCTGCCTACGGGTTTATATGAACTTATAACTTTCAACACGAAGTGTGTGTGTATATATGTCTGAATTTTTCTTACTATGTTCATCTCTTTCTCTTAACCTTTATTCTTAATAACTACTTCTTTAACCACACCCCGGACATGGCCAACATTTTGTCTTTTATAATTTGGATAATTTCAAGGCCTCAATACCTAGGAATTTACAGGTTAATCCATCGATGTTATTAAGAAATTAAGAGACTAACCATATACTAAGTGAAAAAAATAATCCCCTTGATTATTTTCATTAATTGAAAGGTATATATACAAGTTACATATTTTCATAATAGGAGAATCATATTCTTATTCTATTCCTAAAACCTTATTCTACCATAATTCTAACTATGCAATTATGGTATGCAATTATGGTAAGTGTACAAGACTAATTAAGATAACCTTTACACTATAATATTACATCAATATACATTCCTAATATACTACACTACTACATTGCCCGTGATGGGCTGAAGTCCACTGCCGGGATGTATACCAAGTGTATATCACGAGTATATACCTTGCTTAACACACCCCCGCAGTCATAGCGGACGGTCTTCGAACGCTGAGACTGTCCCTAAAATCTTCAAAAAGGCCCGCGGGCAGACCCTTTGTAAAGATGTCTGCAATTTGATATCGTGACGGGACATGGCATACGCGAACTTGACCCCGAACAACCTTTTCACGAACAAAGTGAATATCCATTTCGATATGCTTAGTGCGTTGGTGCTGAACCGGATTGCCTGAAAGGTAGATGGCACTAAAATTATCGCAATATACTAAGGTTGCCTTTTGAATGGGACAATGAAGCTTCAAAAGCAAATTACGTAACCAACATGATTCTGAGACCACATTAGCTACCCCCGATATTCAGCCTCGGCACTTGAGCGGGATAGAGTTGTCTGACGCTTCGCAGACCAGGAGACCAAGTTGTTGCCAAGGAACATACAATAGCCAAACGTAGACCGTATGGTGTCTGGACAACCACCCCAATCAGCATCTGTGTATGAGACAAATGTGGATATCGAGGAAGGATATAAATACAAACCATAGTCCAGTGTACCCTGAATATACCGAATGATGCGTTCGAGTGCATTCATGTGCTCAATTCTGGGATACATGAATAAACACACATGCTGGACGGCATACGTAATATCCGATCTTGTAAAGGGAAGATATTGAAGGGCCCCTGCAAGTCTGCGATAGCGGGTCGGATCCTCGTAGGGTGCGCCGGCCGCAGCACTAAGCTTGGGCTTTGTATCAATTAGAGTGGAAGTGGACTTACAGGATGACATCCGAGCCCTCTCGATGATCTCAGCTGCATACTTTCGTTGAGACAAAAATAATCCATCTGAATGGCGATTGACGGCAATCCCCAAAAAATAACTCAAGCGCCCTAAGTCTTTCATAGCAAACTCAGAGCTGAGCAGGGTCATGATAGACTGGCGTAAGGCATCGGAAGAGGCAGTCAAAATGATATCATTCACATACAACATAATGTAGGCCAAGGACGAACCACGACGGTAGATGAACAATGAATTATCTGACCTGCTGTGACTGAACCCAATAGTCGAAACATAGTTAGCAAACCTTGTATACCAGGCCCGTGGTGACTGCTTAAGCTCATATAAGGACTTCTTCAACAAACAAACATGATGAAGATGGTTGGGATCCCTGAACCCCAACGACTGATGCATATATAATGTTTCCTTGACATCACCATGTAGGAAAGTATTCTTGACATCCAACTGATGAATATGTCATACCTTCGAAAGAGCCAAGCTAAGCACCGTGTGAATGGTAGCTGGCTTGACCACCGGACTAAACGTCTCCACATAATCTATCCCAACCTGCTGAGTCTTACTATCACCCACAAGCCGTGCCTTATGTCGAGCAAATGAACCATCTGAATTCTCCTTATGAGCAAAAATCCACATAGACCTGATAACATTAATACCAGATTGACGGGGCACCAACTCCCACGTATTATTATCAATAAGAGCATTATATTCATCAGTCATATCAATTTTCCAATTCGGGTCGTTTAAGGCAGACACAGGATTACGAGGCAAGGGGGATTTAGAGACATTCGAATGTAAATTAAATATCTTTTTGGTGTAAAAATACCCCGTTGACTACAAGTGACTGGTCTATGACTCGAGGAAGAAGTGGGCAGATTTTGGGAATTTTCTAGGCTCGAGATGGATCGCCACAGTAATGGGCTCTTGGCCCAAATCGCAAATCGAGCAGAATCGAACCAGCCTGTAATTGGGCCGATCGCCCAATTGCCGGAACCGATCCAAAGGCGGAACTTGAGATGGAACAGTGGGGCCAGCGGGAAGTGGGCTCGCTGGAGAATTTTGGATGCGGGATATGTCCGAAAAATGGTGAGTAATAGACGGGGATATACCATCATCCAAAAAATTATACGAACTAGGCTCGGTAGTATGAACTTTATTAAAGGGAAATTGAGTTTCATCAAAAATTACATGGCGATTAATGATGATTTTCTTGGAGGATAAATCAAAGCATTTGTAACCACGATGATTAGACGGATAACCCAAAAACACACACAGAGTAGACCTGGCCTGAAGTTTGTTAATTGTGGTGGACGGGAATAACGGATAACACAAGCACCCAAAAACCCGAAGATGAGAATAAGAAGGATTCTTATTATATAAAATTTGGAGGGGGGAAGAATATGTCAGACCTTTGGAAGGAATTATATTTAGGAGATATGTGGTCATTTGAAGAGCATGATGCCAAAAATATGGGGGTATAGAAGCATGAATTAAGATAGTGCGGACAATGTTATTTATGGAATGAATTCTGCGTTCGGCTTTCCCATTTTGTGAAGATGTATGAGGACAAGAAAAATAAAAATTGACTCCATTATTAGCACAAAACTCCCGAAATACCCTATTGTCATACTCTTTTCCATTATCACACTGAATATTTTTTATTTCTCTTTCGAATTGGGTTCTAATGAATGCTCTAAATTTTACGAAGACAGAAAATACTTGAGATTTATTTGAAATTGGAAACGTCCACAAAAATTTAGAATAATCATCCAAAAAGAGAACATAATACCGATGACCCAACAAACTTAGAACAGGAGACGTCCATAGGTCGCTATGAATAATATCAAATGACATTGAAGTATGAGAATTTGAATATACAAATGGCAACTTAACAATTTTTCCTAAAGAACAAGATTGACAAATTGGAGTACGACTCGTACCCTTACATGAAATAAAACTATTTTTATCTAAAATTGACAAAATAGAGGATCCCGGATGACTAAGGCGAGCATGCCACAAGGAAGGAGAAATTGCTGCAAAGGATGATGGTAAGGCTTGAGTCGATGGACTGAAACCGGGCGTGATAGGATAAAGATCTCCCCTACTATCAAACCTCATGAGAGGACTCCCCGTCTTGAAATCCTTCATAGAGAAACCAAAAGGATCAAATTCAACAGAAACAGAATTGTCAGTGGTGAACTTTCGGACATACACTAAGTTTTTAATCAATTTGGGGACATGTAAAGTATTTTTTCAAGATAAGGGGTGGATTGGGTGGAGACAACATTTTCTGACCATAACCCTGAATTGGAATAGAGTTACCATTACCAATAATTATACCCCGAGGGTTGCTCAAATTGGAATATGATGAGAGAGTACCTGAATCGGATGTCATGTGGGTAGTGGCACCGGTATCCATATACCAATTCGGGTCCGATTGAGTCAAACCCAGTGTGTGCATCGTGGCCTCAATATCGGTCTGAGTGGGGCCAGCTGCGTGGTGAGCTTGCGAAGGCCGGGGCCCAAGAATTCCAGAATTGGACTGTCCTGGGCCGTAACTGCTGGGACTGGAATTTCTGGGCCAGTGGGTAGTGGGTCGTGGAGGCTGCTGGAAAGCCCACTGGCCAGACACTAGAATATGTTGTGGAGGTGGGCCGTAGGGCCACTGTCCACTGGTCCAAGCCTACGGCCCAGAGGCCCAAGGCTGAGACCAGTGGGTTGGTGGCCCACTGTAACCTGGATGGGGTCCACTGCTACTGTTTTGGCCACCGTGACTGCCGCCGGAGCCGCTGCGTTTGCCCCCATGATTTTTTCCATTATTTTTTTGGCCATTTTGCTACCGCCGTGTGATCGGTTTTGGTTCGAATTGTTACCAAAATTTTGAGGACTAGTAGAGGAAGTCATCATGACCACGGGACTAGCATTAGTAGCCGCCTTTTTAGCAAAATCGGCTTCTTCCAAGGTAAGCATGGATTGGGCTTGATAGAACCTTGGAAGAGGATTACTTTGACGGAGGAGAGTTCCAACGCCACTATAGGCCTCGGATAGGCCAGCAACCATCTGTAAAACAAGACGATCTTCACTAACTGGCGCACCAACGTTGCGGAGTTGGTCCGCCAATTACTTCAACCTTTTGCAATATGCTAACATATTCAGGAAATTTTCCATGTTGACGTGGGAAAAATCATGTTCAAGGGTAACAACTCTAGAATTTTGATTATCCTGGAATATGTCACGCAATCTATCCCATGCAACCATTGCCGCAGCGTCTGGCTCAATAATCGTCTGCAATAGGTTGGTGGAAACAGTAGAATAAATCCACTGAAGGACGGTGGCATCAAGCGTCGTCCATAACTTAGGATTATCCTCGCGTTTAGGGACCTCCGTATCATTAGGAGCCGCGGGGATTATGTGATGGATGACTTGATGCGAAAGAGCGTGAATTTTGAACAACTCGGCCCACGTCGCGTATTGGACATTTTCTATTTCAAGAATTAGAGGGATATGATTCTTGATGTTAGAAACAACAAGGGCAGGGTGAAACGTGTTCTTTGACGTAGACATAACGAAAGAACAATATGTGATAGAGGGATTTAGAGGAGAGATTTGGAGAGTGGAAGAACAAATGGTAAACCCGAGGGGAGGGTTCGGTCTTTGGCCGAGAATGCAACAAAAATTGGAGAGAAATTTGTTGTTGGACCTAGACTTGTGATACCATGAAAGAAATAACCCCCTTGATTATTTTCATTAATTGAAAGGTATATATACAAGTTACATATTTCCATAATAGGAGAATCATATTCCTAAAACCTTATTCTACCATAATTCTAACTATATAATTATGGTAAGTGTACAAGACTAATTAAGGTAACCTTTACACTACAATATTACATCAATATACACTCCTAATATACTACCTTTGCTACCTTTGCTCGTGATGAAATTTGAAGGCCCTTTGCCTAGATAAATTTGAAGGCCCTTTAGAGATAAATTTGAACAGTTCCTCTTGTGCAGTGATATACACTATGTATACCAAGTGTATATCACGGAACACTTGGTATATACCTTGTTTAACACTAAAAATAATGAATCCATTTTAAAGCTAAAACCATAATTTACACATAAAGGAATACACACACACACACACATATATATATATATATATGCTTTGAGTGATATCACCGCTCTTTTTGAGCAACGAATGAAAGTGGGAAAGAATTAACACCAGAATGGAGTCCAATAGAGTTCTGCCAAGCGTTGGGGAAGAAGCGGTGAATGACCTATCTTTATTGAAAGACATCTATTGTGATCTAGCGGACCATGAAATGCTAAGTTGGTATGGGGAACCAGCTTGAGACTTTCTAAATCTCATTAGCAATAGTCCAGGAATGACATAGCCTTCTTGTGCAATGGGTGTCTTAACGTACTAAGTAAGGTGGTTTTTTTCTAAAGCGAAATTCTCCCTTCTGTCCAGTCAAATAAATATTCATTACTTTAACACGAAGTAGTATATATATATTATTAAATATGAATTCAACATTTTAATATTATAATAAATTTAATAATAAGAAATTTAAAAGTTAAATCCATTAATTAAATTAAATTTTAAATTCGCCTGTGTCGTTAGTAGAATGTTGTCAAATATTATAAAAGGTCTGAAAGAAGTGTCCAGCCAAAAAAAAAGAAAGATGGAACGTGTCAAATGGAGTCCAAATTAAAGGAAGAGGGGCACGGTATCGCGGGAGATCGAATTTTATGATTCGTTACAAATAACTTTTTAATTATATATGATATTCTTATGAAATTTTATTGTGTGTGTCATTATTAAAAATAAAATGTTTTTCCATTGTTATTCACTGAAAAATTAATGTTATAAAACATATTTTTTATCTTATTTCTACCGATTCAGCACACTGGAAAAACACATGGTGAGAAATAAATTTTCATTGGAGCGTTAAAAATTTTATAATTTTTTCGTGTAAAAACACTACTATTTAAATTTTTTCTATTGACATTCAGCGAAAAAACCCACTAAATATTTTCAGTGGAAAAGTAGTGAAACAATAATATAGGAGATTCGTAAATAAATGATATAAGCTTTTTATAAAACTATTTTCCTCTATTGAAATGATAATGGATCGGTTAACTTCTCACTGAACTCGAAGTAAATATATGAACATGGTTGGTTATGTCACGCAATGGGTATATTGTTGTTATTGTTGGTTATGCCACCTTCAGAATCAATAGTTAATCGTTGGGGTCTTACGATTGTTTCTCTTCCTAGGATTCACTTTGTTTGTTTAAAAGGAGAATTACTGTGGGACAGTCAGCAGAACAAAGTGCTTTCTCTCTCTTTCTAATAATTAGATCTTCTTTTTAAAGTGCAATTTGCATGAATAGTGCTCTAATATTTCAAACTTCTTTGTACCTAAAAGTGATTTCAACATTCAATCTTTGTGATTCTGTTAATCTCTTCATATATTGTTGACATCCCTTGGGAGTTTGGAATTTTGACCAAATCCTCTCTTTGTCAATTCATAACCAATTGAACAACCCCGTCCTCAACTAATTTCCTGAAATTTGTGTGTTGAGTTTATTTTTTAAAATTAAATAGGTTAAAAATATTGTTGCGGAAATAAAATAAAGGAGATTTTGCATAATATCGTAAATTATAAGGGACGTTAGTATTATAAAACCAAACCTGAGGATGGATAATGTTTTTTTCGTCGTTCACCAACATTACCAAATACGATCCCTCCCATGGAAATCTACCATTTTTACTTTACAATAATAAACCGATTTGAAGTAAAACTTCCTTTAAATTTGTTATTTGATGATATTATAAACTCATATTAATATCTGCCTTAGAATATAAAATTTAAAAAAAAGGTTAAAAACCGATTCTCAAAATGAATTCATGGGATATAATTTGAAACGGAGGAATTAAGCAAGTGAAGTGTTGATTAGTAACTTTTGTAAAAAAATGTACCCATTTCAATTTATTTGACACTATCGTTAAACATTCATGTGGATATATATAAATAATCTCACTAAGAATAACATAAGACTATTAAAGTTAATTTCTAAATAAAAAAGATAACATTCCCTTGGACAAACGTAAAAAATATGTACCACAAAAGTTGGACAGAGAAAGTATGACATTTTGTGTAATGTTAATGTTAAACAGAGCAATATACCTGTGATTTACACCCAATATACAACAGTGTATATCACAGGCAAAGCAGTGGACTGGACTGGCCCAAAGAGTTGGACTGACTGCCCAAAGAAGGTTTCTCGGGGCCCAAAGAATGGGCTCTCAAAGGGCCCATTCTCGGACAGATTGAGGACAATACAATCTTGTATATATGGTATATATATTTGTAGTATATTGTAGTGTAAATGTTACCTTAATTAGTGTTATACACTTACCATAATTGTATAGTTAGAATTATGGTAGAATAAGGTTTTAGAAATAGAATAGGAATAGGATTCTCCTATTATGGAAATATGTAACTTGTATATATAGTCTTTCAATTAATGAAAATAATCAAGGGGATTATTTCTTTCATGGTATCAAGAGACTAGGTCTAAACAAAAGTTTTTCTCTCCCAACTTTTGTCCTCTCAATTTCGGCCGAGACACCCCCCCTCGGGTTTCTCTTCCAAAATTCGTCTTCCGCTCTAAAAAACACCTCTCTTAAATTTCCCTTCCTTCTTTCTTCATTCAATATGTCTAAGAACAATTATCATCCTACCCTCATGGTTTCTAACGTCAAGACCAGTATCCCTATTGTCCTTGAGATGGAAAACGTCCAATATGCGACGTGGGCGGAGTTGTTTAAAATTCACGCTATCTCCCATCAAGTTCTTCATCACATCATTCCTCCCACTAGACCTCTTCATGCGGAGGATCCTGAGTTATGGATTACTCTTGATTCTACCGTTCTCCGGTGGATCCACGCCACTATTTTGGTTGACCTTCTACAGATAATTATTGAGCCGGATACCACGGCTATGGCTGCCTGGAATAGATTGTGTAACATATTCCAAGACAACTAAGATTCACGTGTCGTCACACTCGAGCAGGAATTCTCCCTAGTTCGAATGGACGAATTTTCGAACGTTTCTGCATATTGCAAGAAACTAAAGGAGTTGGCGGATCAAATCCAAAATGTTGGCGCACCGATAACTAATAATCGTCTAGTTCTATAGTTGGTTGCCGGTCTTTCGGAGGCCTATAATGGTGTTGGAACTCTCCTTCGCCAAAGCAACCCTCTTCCTGACTTCTATCAAGCCCGCTCCATGCTTACTTTGAAAGAAGCCGATTTGGCTAAAAAGGCGGCTACCGGAGCAAGCCCCGTCGTCATGGTGGCGTCCTCTCATAGTTCTTCGGATTTTGTTAATAATTCGGGCCAAAACCATAATCATGGTGGCGGTAAGAATAATCGTAAGAATAATAACAAAAACCGCGGGGGCAAACACGACGGTTCTGGTGGCGGTTCCGGTGGTCGCTACAGCGCGGGTCCCATCCAGTGAACAAGGGCCCACCATCCCCTGGGCCCAAAGAATGAGCCCATGGCAATGGGTCGAGCAAGGGACCGTGGGCCGCCAGCTAATTCCGGCCGCTGGGTCGCCAACGCTCAGCCCAACACCTAGCGGTGGAGGCCCATCGCCGCTGGCTCGGCCAAAGAGCTACGACCCAGCTCCATCATGGACAGAAATTCTTGGGCCCCGACCTCCGCAAGCCCATCATGCAGCAGGTCTCACTCAAACCGATATCGAGGCCGCGATGCACCCATTGAGGTTAACTCAACCGAACCCAAATTGGTATATGGACACCGGTGCCACTACTCACATGACTTCTGAATCAGGTACTCTCTCATCTTATTCCAATTTGAGCACCCCTCGGGGGATAATTATTGGTAATGGAAGTTCTATTCCAATTCTAGGGTATGGTCAGAAAATGTTGTCTCCTCCCAATCCACCCCTTCTCTTGAAAAATACTTTACATGTTCCTAAATTAATTAAAAAATTAGTGTCTGTCCGAAAGTTCACTACTGGCAATTTCGTTTCCGTTGAATTTGATCCTTTTGGTTTCTCTGTGAAGGATTTCAAGACGGGGAGTCATCTCATGAGGTGTGATAGTAGGGGGGATCTGTATCCTATCATGCCTGGTTTCAGTCCATCGAGTTTAGCCTTGCCATCAACTTTTGCAGCCATCTCTCCTTCCATGTGGCATGCTCGTCTGGGTCATTCGGGATCTTCTATTTTATCAGTTTTAGATAAAAATAGCTTTATTTCTTATAAGGGTACGAGTCGTACTCCACTTTGTCAGTCTTGTTCATTAGGGAAAATTGTTAAGTTGCCATTTGTAGACTCCAATTCTCATACTTCAATGCCATTTGATATTATTCATAGCGACTTATGGACGTCTCCTGTTCTTAGTTCATTGGGTCATCGATATTATGTTCTCTTTTTAGCTGATTATTCGAGATTTTTGTGGACGTTTCTAATTGCGAATAAATCAGGAGTGTTTTTCGTCTTCATCAAATTTAGAGCGTTCATTCGTACTTAATTCGAAATAGAAATAAAAAATATTCAATGTGATAATGGGAAAGAGTATGACAATAGGGAGTTTCAGGAATTCTGTGCCAATAATGTGATCAATTTTCATTTTTCGTGTCCTCATACATCTTCACAAAATGGGAAAGCCGAACGCAAAATTCGTTCCATAAATAACATTGTCCGAACTCTCTTAATTCATGCCTCCATACCTCCATATTTTTGGCGTCATGCTCTACAAATGACCACATATCTCCTTAACATAATTCCTTCTAAAGGTCTGACATATTCTTCCCCCCTCAAAGTCCTATATAATAAGAACCCTTCTTATTCTCATCTTCGAATTTTTAGGTGCTTGTGTTATCCGTTATTCCCATCCACCACAATTAACAAACTTCATGTTCGGTCTACCCCGTGTGTATTTTTGGGTTATCTGTCGAATCATCGTGGTTATAAATATTTTGCTTTATCCTCCAAGAAAATCATAATTAATCGCCATGTCATTTTTTATGAAACCCAATTTCCTTTTACGAAAGTTCATACTCCCGAGCCTAGGTCGTATAATTTTTTGGATGACCAAATATCCCCGTATATTATTCGGAATTTTTTAGACATATCCCGCACCCAAAATTCTCCAGCGGGCCCACTGCCCGTTGGACCCACTGCACCGTGCACTGTTCCAGTTACTGGATCAGTCCCAGCAATTGGGCCAGTCTAGCCCAATTCTGGAACTGGTCCAGATGTTGATTCTAGGTACCGATTTGGGCTAGCAGGCCCACTGCCTGCTGGCCAGTCCGTCCCGAGCACAGAAAATTCCCAAAATTCCCTCAATTCTTCCACGAGTCATAGACCGGTCACTCGTAGTCAGCGGGGTATTTTTACACCTAAAATACATTTTAATTTACATTCTGATGTCTCTAAATCCCCCTTGCTCGCAATCACGTATGCGCATTAAATGACCCTAATTGGAAAATTGCTATGACTGATGACTATAATGCTCTTATTTATAATAAGACGTGGGAGTTGGTGCCCCGTCCATATGGTATTAATGTTATCAGGTCTATGTGGATTTTTGCTCATAATGAGAATTCAGGTGGGTCATTTGCTAGACATAAGGCGCGACTTGTGGGTGAAGGTAAGACTCAGCAGGTTGGGATAGATTGTGGTGAGACGTTTAGTCCGGTGATCAAGTTGGCTACTATTCGCACGGTGCTTAGCTTGGCTCTTTCAAAGACTTGGCCTATTTATCAGTTGGATGTCAAGAATGCCTTCCTACATGGTGACCTCAAAGAAACAGTCGATATGCATCAGCCGTTGGGTTTCAGGGATCCTAACCGTCCGCATCATGTTTGTTTATTGAAAAAGTCCTTAAATTGGCTTAAGCAGTCTCCACGGGCCTGGTATACGAGATTTGCTGACTTCGTTTCAACTATTGAGTTCACTCACACTAGGTCAGATAATTCCTTGTTCATCTACCGCAGTGGTTCGTCCTTGGCCTACATTTTGTTGTATGTGGATGATATCATCTTGACTGCCTCTTCCGATGCCTTGCGCCAGTCTATCATGACCATGCTCAGTTCTGAGTTTGCTATGAAAGACTTAGGGCCTTTGAGTTGTTTTTTGAGGATTGCCGTCAAGCGTCATTCAGGTGGCTTATTTTTGTCTCAACGGAAGTATGCTGCTGAGATCATAGAGAGGGCTGGGATGTCATCCTGTAAGTCCACTTCCACGCCAGTTGATGCAAACCCCAAGCTGAGTGCCGCAACAGGTGCACCATACGAAGACCCGACCCGCTATCGCAGTCTTGCAGGGGCCCTCCAGTATCTTACCTTTACCAGACCGGATATTATGTATGAGGTTCAGCAGGTGTGTTTATTCATGCATGATCCCAAAGTTGAGCACATGAATCCAATCAAACGCATCATTCGGTATATTCAGGGGACACTGGACTTCGGGTTGCACTTGTATCCTTCATCTACATCCACACTTGTCTCTTACACGGATGCTGATTGGGGTGGTTGTCCCGACACCAGACGGTCGACTTCTGGCTACTGTATGTTCCTTGGCAACAACTTGGTCTCCTGGTCGGGAAAGCGTCAGGCAACTCTATCACGCTCAAGTGCAGAGGCAGAATATCGAGGGGTAGCGAATGTGGTCTCCGAATCATGTTGGCTACGTAATTTGCTTTTGGAGCTTCATTGTCCCATTCATAAGGCAACCTTGGTATATTGCGATAACATTAGTGCCATCTACCTTTCAGGTAACCCAGTTCAACACCAACGCACCAAGCATATCGAAATGGACATTCACTTTATCCGTGAAAAGATTGCAAAGGGTCACGTTCGTGTATTCCATGTCCCGTCTCGTTATCAAATTGCAGACATCTTTACAAAGGGTCTACCAACGGTTCTCTTTGAAGATTTTAGGGACAGTCTCAGCGTTCGAAAACCGCCCGCTATGACTGCGGGTGTGTGTTAAACAGAGCAATATACCTGTGATACACACCCAATAGACAACAGTGTATATCACAGGCAAAGAAGTGGACTGGACTGGCCCAGTAGTGGGCTCTCGGCAGTGGCCCAGCAATGGGCTCTCGGCAGTGGCCCATTCTCGGACAGATTGAGGACAATACAATCTTGTATATATGGTACATATATTTGTAGTATATTGTAGTGTAAAGATTACCTTAATTAGTGTTATACACTTACCATAATTGTATAGTTAGAATTATGGTAGAATAAGGTTTTAGAAATAGAATAGAAATAGAATTCTTCTATTATGGAAATATGTAACTCGTATATATAGCCTTTCAATTAATGAAAATAATCAAGGGGATTATTTCTTTCAGTTAAAGATAAAAATGGAAGTCGAAAAGAAGGAAGAACGAAGTGATATAATCTGATTAACTGACATTAAGAATTTAATGAAAACGGTGGATGTAATACAATATTATGTTTAGCTTGTGAAACTAAGTTATCTTGGTTAAAGAATTTAATAATATCAATGTTATTTAACTTGTGATAATATATTGGTTACTATTTGTACCAAGTTATCATTAGCCAGTAATGGATACTCCTATCACTGAAATCTAAGTTATAAATCTCAATTTGATCTAAATTATATATCGATACTGTAATTTTTTTATATTATGATTGTATCAAATGATAATGGACTAATACTATTTTTATATCTTGACGGTTAATACATATAGTTTAAAACTTCGATGGATTAAGAGACAGACAGGTGCACATGAAGTTCCGGTTTTCACGAAGAGGGTGGGTAAATCTTATTATTGTTACTTGTACTAGTGCTGAAATTACATGCTTTCACTCAAGTACGTAGAATATGGCGAGAAGAGTATTTCTAGTCTAGATATACATGCTGATGACAATACTTGACATGCTTTAATTTAACATAGTCTTATTGACATTATTAGACCTTCTGATTAGACTCTTTAACTATTACTATCAAAAGAAGATAAAAATACACCTTAAGAAAGACATGACAACACTTGTTTTTCTTTATATAGTTACTGTTTGCATATGGCAGAAGTAGTCACTTCTTTAAGTAGTTCAATGAAAACTAATCTCAGACTACATTTGTTTTCTATTAACGAGGTACTTTTTTCGCTTCTTTAAGGTGTGCTAAAAGCTGCAAAAAAACATAAGCATTTTTTAGTTCATAGTACTACTTTACTTCATACTTTAATCTCGAAAAGAATACTCGTATGTGTCAGAATAGAAGATAATAAGTTGGTGGAGAAAGTAACATGTGCCCTTAACGCAGGTGACAATCATACGAAGTAAAGTATAATTTGTTGGATTTTACTGATGAAGGAAATTATGTTTTGTTGAATTCTATGAATCATCTTTTCATTCCTGAAAGATAAGAGTCACAAGGAAATAACTAGGATTTGATTCAAGTACATTTAAGGGTTCGTTTGATCATTGCGGGGACTTATCCGGTGTTTGATTCTTGATATTATCTTTATTCCAACTTCATAGTATTACCTATCTTTATTGGGTGTAGGATTATAATCTCACGATCATAATTACCAGATTGTAGTCTCAGGGTATCCTTAATTATTCCAAACCAAACGATCACTAATAGTATACCTCCGTTTCAAAATTGTCTCACTTTTCTTATTAATTTGTTCCAAAAAAATTGATACATTTCTATATTTATAAATAATTTAACTTTATAAGATAATGTAATATTTATTTTGGATCACATATTTCAAAAGTCTTTTTTATTTCTTAAATTTTGTATCAAATACAATCTTTTTGGGACTGAGGGAGTATTTTTTTGAGAAAAAAACGTAAGTAACAAAAATATAAAAATATTTACATACTGTAAACAGGGAGAAGCAGTTTAGTTAAGAGTTCTATAGTAAATCAACTTCCTATGTATAAGGAAACCTTCTTACGTGAAGCGGTATTGAACTGCCTTGGTGGTACTCGTTATCCCCTATTATTTCGTGGTATTTTTATCCCCGGTAACTGTCTTCTCACAGTTTTCTATATTTTATACAATTCTTCCACAATCTGAAAGATATCTTATAAGATGTCAAAAAAAAAAAAGATATTATAAGCAGCGTCCTTTTTCTTACCTATTCATATATATATATGTTGTATAATTTACTTTTCTATAGGTCTAACTTCTAAGATGTATAATAATATATTACTATACCTGGTATACTTTAATTATCTATTATTTTCAATTTAAAAATTTATATACATGGTATAATTCATAGATACCTAGTATAATAACTAATATACACGGTATAATTCATAGATACATAGTATAATAACTAATATATTCAATTTTGAGTGATCATGTAGATTGAAATAAAAAAACCCAATCTGCAATTCAATGATATTAATGTAAGATACTCATTTGTATAAGAAAATGATAATGAAGCAGTTGAAGAAGAGAGATAAGTAAAAATATAGTAGATGTTTATCGTTAAATCAGAGAGATAAATGATGGGTTTATCTCTTAAAATGAGGGATAAATATAGAATAAAAGATATTACTGAATCCCTGATTTAGGGGGTACTCTTTTTCATCACATATTTCTTTTTATATGTTATAAATGTAATAAACAATGTTCTTTTTGAAGAATTTGAAAAGTTATGCTATTTATGTTCTTAATTCTTGTACCGTGACTTAAACATGTAATTTTCTCTATTTTTTTCTAGGGCTGGCCAGTGGGCCGGGACAGCCCGACCCCGACCCGAGCCCGTCCCGAGCCCGCCCCGGTCCTGCCCCGACCCCGCCAAAAAAAAAAAAAAAATTTACGGGGGCGGGACTCGAACTCAGGACGGGACGATGTCTCGTCCCGCGAGACCCGAGCCCGCCCCAGGCCCGCGAGACCCGAGCCCGCCCCGACCCCGCCCTTTGCAAAAATGACCGTTGCACCAACTGCCATAATCTAATATGGCCGTTGGCCAACGACCATTTTAGCCCACCCTCCCCCAACCCCCTACCCCTTAATATTTATTTTTAACCCATAAGTTATTATATTTACACTTTAACCCAATTTTTCAACTATAAATAACTCATTTTCTCTTCATCTTTCTCACAAATCTTCCTACAATCTCTCTAATTTCTCAATATATCTCTCTACAAGTCTACATTGTTTGCTAAATATTCAATTTTATTTATTCATTTGGGAATTGGTAGTGAAGTTGGCAACTAGCTTGAGGATCTTCCATCGAGCAAAGTTTCAATTTTCAACCTTCGATTACATCGACGTTACGTCATGCTTGGTACTTTCGTTCCTTCATTAAATTATTATTGTCTGTTTATTTAGTTTATATCACTTAATTTTATTGTCTTTAATTATTTATTTATTTATTTATTATCATAATTAAAATGGAAGGATTAAAAGGTATGTTTAAGGGTAAGGGTAAGGGTGCTTCTTCTAATAGGGGCAACCAGGGCAAGTGGTACTTCTTCTAGTCATCTTATTCCTACACAGATGATTTTGTTGATACTCAACATTTTCCTACAATACCATTAGATTTAGACCAGGAGCTATTTTACGGAACTCAAGAAGACTTTAATTTAGACGATGATCTAGATGATATACCCACTAATGTTGATGACAACACACCCACTAGTGCACCTTCAACTGAAATACCTCCTATTCCCTAGTATGAGGCGAGGTCCAAAGAAACGACCATTAAAATCGGATGCATGGACATTTTTGATAGGGACGTAGAGAATCAAGTAGCCATATGTAAAATTTGTAAAAATGTTTTAAAATTTAAAATCGGAAAAGGTCACGGTGGACGGGGGTTTAATTAGACACGTAGTAAGTGCTCATCCACTAGGTATGCCCAATACCAGGCTTCAAAACCGGTGCGCAACGCCCGCTCCATCGGGACAAGGTTCACATATCGACATCGTCCCGATCAAATCTGAGGTCAAATTAACCCTATGACGGGGAATTGTAGGCTCTAAATACAATAAACATAGAGATAGGGAAGCAATATCAAAATTAGTTGCTTTGTGGAGGGTTTGCCTTTTTCATTTCCTTCATCTCCGGTTTTATTCATTACATTAGAGATATATATAATCCTCGCTTTTAACGGTTTTCCTAGATCAACTGTTAAGAGAGATGTATTTAAATTCGCGCATGAATATCAACAATATTTACGTTTTCATTATATCATTTTAATGGCAAAGTATCCATCACGCCTGATATAGGTCGTAGTACTAACGCCCATGATTATTTAAGCGTAACTTGTCATTGGATAGATTATAAATGGTCTATGCAAAAACGTATTTTAGCGTATAGATATATAGATGATAGGCACACTCTGGTACTTTTATTGCAGAAAATATTTATCAAGTGTGCGATTATTACGGAATTACCGATAAAATTATGACTATTACATTAGATAACGCTTCTAATAACAATTACGCAATTACAATTTTAAAAAATAGTTTAACTCCGTCTTTTCCAGACCATTTTCATATAAAATGTGCGTGCCATATATATAACTTAATTGTAAAGGATGGACTATCACTTTTTGAAGACATTCTTAGTAAAATACAATTTGCTATAAACTTTATTTTAAAAAGTAATAAAGTACAACGTAGAAAAGAATATAAAAAAATTTGTCATGATTGTGGACTACCTTTTAAAAAAATTCTACAAGAAGTATCCACTAGGTGGAAGTCTTTATACGAGCAACTACTTGTTGCTTATGACTATAAATTATCTATAACTTTATTTTTTAACTCTCATAATAAAAAACCAGCTGATATGATTTTAGATAGTGATTGGGAAAAAATTTCCGAACTTATTGTATTTTTAGAGAAATTTTTTCAAGCAACAAAAGAATTTTCCGGTATATATTATCCTACTATTTCAACTATGTTATTTTATATAACTCTAATATTTTTATTACTTAGTGAATATATGGAAAAACCAAATTATAAAGTGACTATTAAAAATGTTTCTCAAAATAAAAATATTTTATTCCTATTCCTCTATTTATATTATTGGTTATGTATTAAATCCTACTATTAAAATAGACGGTACTAAATCACTAATTGAAACTATTTACGATTGTATAGAAGTACTACCACCTCCAAGTCCCAAAAATCTAAATCACCCACCACCTATTGAACAAACTAAAGAAGAAGTATTGTCTAGCGTAGAACACCAATGCAAAAATATATATAGATTTTATCAACAAGAAAATGCTAGTAACTTACCGACTTCCATACCATCTTCTTCATCTTCAATACAACCTCACAAAGACATCTTGCTTTCTGCGGCTAGTATTGAAAGCCTCGTAAATAGAATGTGCGGTCGTACCTCTACTACTAACCAAATTAGCGAGTTGGATATTTTTGTTTTGCAGGGTTCTGCATCGTATCAAGAAGTTATCAATGAAGATGGACATGAAGACTTCTTTGAAATCTTTGGAGGGAATGAGAAGACCTTTCCGACACTTTCATTGATGACTCGAGATGTTTTGAACATTCAAGCGTCGTCAAGCTGCGTCTGAAAGCGCTTTTTCGCAGCAGATATCAAATAGGAGACCACAGACACTCATTAGCCGGAGCGACTTGAAATTGCAGTATTATTCAGAGATTGGATACGAGCGGAGCGGAGAAGGTGCGGTCAACCGGAGATCAACGAAGAAGATGATGAAAACTACAACGAAATCTTAACCGAAGGTAGTGGAAGCGACGTGGATCAATTTGACCAACAAATACCAATTCCAACCGAAGAACCACATGAAATCATCAAGCAATTATAACAGGTTTTTTTGAGAATGTAATTTTTTTAATTGTAATTTTATTATGTAATTTGTAACTTTTGGACAACACCATAAAGTTGCAATTTAGATTTTAGACAATTGTATTTGTATTACAAAAAAATAATGTCTATTAAATAATATAAGAGGCACAAAAACAGCCTTGAGATGTTTTTATTACACTATCTTATTTTGTTTATTGAGTTTTTTTTATACATATGTTATTTTAAAAAAAAAAAAATATGAAAACCCGCCGTATCCCGCCCCGAGCCCGACCCCGACCCGAGCCCGCCCCGACCCGAGCCCGACGGGATCGGGATCGGGACGGGACTTGCTCCAGTCCCGCCAAACCCGACCCCGCCATACCCGACCCCGCCCCTTCTCCCGTCCCGCCCCGACCCCGGCCCCGCCAGACCCGGCCCGCCAGACCCGAGCCCGGCCCACTGGCCACCCTTATTTTTTTCTAAAAAGAATTACCCCCCCCCCACCTTTTTCTTCCCCGGCTTTCCCTTGCCCTCTCTGTCTTTCTCAAAACCGTTTCCCCTTCCTCTCCGTCTCTCTCAAAATATAAGTTTTGGTCTTAGTAAAATTTATGTATTTATAAATTTCTTGAAATGTTATCTTAAACATGTCATTATATTTGTGTGACCGTAAAAGAATCTCATTAAAAGTTCACTATTATTTTTGAAATGGACTATTAAGGAAATAGTGTGAAATAAAGTGGAGCGGAGGGACTAAATTATTTTTAAAACCTATTATAACATAGTATCGTATTTTCAGAGTACTAAGTGCACCTTTTAAGGAGGGTCGCTTATAATTATCTTTTATATATCTAATAATATCATAATTCTCTTATTTTGTTATAAGGTCATTTAAGGTATATCTATTAGTAAATTAAATCTTCTTAAAATATGAGATTTGAAATGTCAAAAATAAAATATGTTATCTGTTACAATAGATAAAAGTGATCTGATATTATAAAAATTATTTACACAAACAAATACATAAAACTTAAATATAAATATTAGCTCATACAAGTTAAACTCAATGAAAAATGTTGTTTGAATGACTCCCGGATGGGACACTGAATTGAAATATTGAAGCGCAATTTGCTGCTAAGGGTCGACAACTAGTGTACTGCCTAAAGCATGTGATAACTCACAGACATGTCCAACAAATTCTTCTCAATGTCTTCAACGTTTCCCCAAAAAATTATGTGAAAACTCATAGACATGTCCAACAAGTTACGGTGGCATTTGAATCTTGTTTTGGTCCAGTTTTTGTCAAACTAGTCTTTGGAAAAAAAATTCAATGTGTGTGAGGATTATTTTATTGAAACATATTTGGTGTTATTTAGTACTAGCTTCGTTTCAAAAAAAAATTATCTTACTTTCCTTATAGCTTATATAAAAAATTGATATTTTTCTGTATTTAGAAATAATTAAACTTTTATGAAATGATTTACATCAACACAAATATCTAATGTTTGTTTTGGACAACTCATATCAAAGTCTTCACTTATTTCTTAAATTCCGTATCAAATCAAACTAAGACAATCTTTTTGGAACGAAGAGATTATAAGATAATAAATATGCAAGGCAAGATATGCGTAGAAACATAATTTTGATGGGGAGCGATTTTGTTTGTTTTGAAATTAATTACAAAATAAATTGGCTTAAGCGTATTTATGAAATATTAGATTGATTTGATCTACAATCATGTTTCTAGCAATTGGTATTCCTTATTGATCAAACTTTTTCAAATCTGAGACAGACTTAAGACAAAGAAACCCTATATCTTGGGTGCTCTCCATATGTTGAGAGGAAGAAGATATCCATTTTCTCTAATATAATTAGCAAGGTTCTTAATAAGATCTCAAGATGGCATGCCAAGCTCCTTTCAAAAGGTGGCAGAGCTAGTTGTATTGATTAAGCATGTAATTCTGAATCTATCAGTTCACTTACTTGCTGCCATCCACCCTCCAGAAGAAGTGGTAAACCAAATTAAAAAGATGATCATCAAATTTTTCTTGGAGGATTCAACTGAAAAAATAGCTATTACTGAACCTCTTAGGACAACTTATCTTTTTCTTATATTAAAGGCAAAATACATCAAATGACTCCTGAACTATACCCGAAAAATCGAGTTCACATTCAAATTAATTGGACAACCTATTACCCCTACACACTTAATAAGTGAATTTATTTTCCCCCTAACCGATGATGTGGTAGTGAAAGTGTAAGCACTCTCTGTAGGCTGTAGCGCCTAAAGGGCGGGAAAAATGCTAAAAACTGACTAAATTATCCAAGTATCATCTTCCAATTGGTTATTATACAATTAATTACATTTACTTAAAAAAAATATTTTTAAAAACTTTTTACACTTATTTTTCCTTTTATTTTTCCTCTTTCTTTCTTATCACTAAACCCGCATGAGACCACCATTGTTGCTACAACCACACCTCCCATTCATAGCCATTTCCTTCTCCTTCATCCCCATCACTTTATTTTCTACCACTTAAACAGATTGTAATTATTTTTTTGTGTATTGACCTTTCATCTTCTTATGTCATTCAAAATGATAATAAAAACTCAATGATCTGAAGTGACCATAAAAATACACAAAGAAAACAATCCGGCCAGCGAGAAACTCTGGCCTAAACACCTGAAAATAAAATACAACACTATTAACAATTTCATCGTTAGAGGAGGAAGAGGAGAGAGCAACAACGGTGTTAATGGCGTTATTTCGACAGCGATACGCCGGACAATACCAATTCCGGCCGGATCTGAACATTTCAAAATTTTCTGGTAAATCCAAGTCTGCACCATTCACTGGAGAGAAAGTGGGATAATTTGGATCTTTATTTTGAATCCCTGTTTTGCGGAGAGAAAATTGAGAAAACGTAACTTGATTTCATCAAATTTTCGATGGAATCGAGGAAGAAAAAGAGTATTTTGATAAAAAAGAAAATATTAAGGGGAAAACGTATAAAAACAAAAGGAAAAACTTAAAAAACGGTAATATACACATGTCAAGTGCGTGTATAACATCATTTCACATAAATCTGAGATTCTCTTAAGAAGGGGTAAATAAATTTACTTTTTAAATGTATAGGTGTAATAGATTACCCGATTAATTTGAGTGTCCGGAGAAATTTATGTATTTATATTAAAAGAGATGTAGGTATTAGGAGCCGGAGGACATTTATAATGCTTTCAAAGTTAAACACTGGTGGAACCTCAGAAATAACAATAGCTTATGGCGAAACATCCTCATAAATAAATATTACCATAAAATTCATCATTAATTTGATAAAATAATGACATATCGGGCTATCACATTCCTAAAATGCAATGTGAAAAGTCAAAAGAAGGGTGCATATACCATTATATACTTTGAAAAGTAGGATGACTTAATTGTGTGATTTGATAAATGAATCTTCCAAGATCCTCTATATATGCAATTAACTGTATGAAGGCTCTAATTAAACATTGAGAATATCAAACTTTCAAAGTTATTGGTAGAAGACCAATGACAAGGGGAGGGATGACATCTTTTGGTTGGTAACAATGTTTCGATTGAAATTCATTCCTTGTAGCTTAAGTTGAGGATTCTTAATATACCAGTTTGGACTCCAGATAATCAACGAAGTTTCTTCACTATCTTTGTGTGACAAATAAAAAGGAAGAAGAAATTCAAGACTTGGATTAATTATAACATGCATAAAGAAGTACGATTCAAGATGAATTTTATAGTGTGGAGAGCTTTAGGGATAAAATCCCCAATGATGCTAGAATCGACAATATGAGTATTTCTATTCCATCTAAATTATAATATTATAGAAAAATTTGAGTGGTTTTGGGTATTGAAATTGTTGGGTATTTTTGCTCTATGGTACTTTATAAAGCAGTACGGGAAGTATATAACTATTACAAGTATTCGAAAGGATAAACAATAGTTCAACTAGTAATCTGAAAATTACAAGATAAGCACAAAACTGAAATTACAATTTTGTTGAAAACGAAAAAATGGAAACTGGTTTTGCTGAGTCGAGTGTGACACTCTGTCCTTAAGACAATATTGCCCCGTATGTATCCTTTATACGTCCTGGACAATTTGTCTCCCAAGATAAAACAACAATGGAACACTTGAACAAAGGAAACTCAAGAGCTACCGTGAAGAATATTGAGTAACGAAATGATGCCTTGGAAGGTGTAGGAAGAAACTGTTTTTGTTGTGTATATTTCTGTATTTTCGTGTATCATATATGTATGTTCTTGGTCATTCTTTTTTTTGTGCTCAACAATGGTGTAAGGGGGTGTTTAAATAGGTGAGGGAGGGGTCGATATCGCCTCCATATGACCAAATAATGGCCATTATGGAGGTAGTAAAGCCACCAACATTAATGGGAGAAAGACCAACGGATTTGGCCATTATAGGAGGAGTAATTCAGCCAAAATAAATGGTGAATTGAGAGCTTGGACGTTCTGTTACGACCAGTCGAAATTTCAACTTTCGAAAACTTGAGGACCAAATCGTACATCTGAAAGAATTCTGGTCCAAAGCGTATACGAAACTTACGGGATCAAACTGCATTTACGCAAAGTTTTACGCCCAAAAGATAATATCAGAAGGCCCACAGCCCGTGACCCGTGACCTGTGACCCCGGACGGGCGGCGGCGGCGCGCGTGTGGTCTTTCCTTGAACCGAAGCACATCTAGGACCTCCCTCCTTTAAACACATGGGATACCCCTTGGGGTCCCAAACCCCAAACCAATTTCGAGTCTTATATACACAACAATTCTTTCTTCCTCTACCGATGAGGGAGAATTGAACACAATACCACACTTTCCATGCTTCAAACACCTTACTTCGTGGACCAATATCTCTTTCATTTCTCAATGAAATTTAACGATTCTTGGCCCTACGGTTATCTACGTACTTAGTAGATCATGCATGTGTGAAGAACCGGATTCTCCAACATACGTAACACTAGTGTTTAAGCCGTTAAAGTTGGTCGGTCGCAACTCCCGCCAAAGGCAAATTTCCAACAGAAATGACGAGAGTATGGTTGGTATCTTACAGGAATTATATGAATGTAATTTAGAGCCTAATTAAATCACAAGGAACAAGAAAAGTTGAAAATTATGCAAGGGATCAAGGATTCGAACAAGATAACACAAGCTCTAACTTCAAACGATTATATCTTTTAACGTAGAATTAATTTTGACCTGTATAATATATAGAATTAAACCCCTTGAAGTCTAGTTTATAAGTTCATCATTTCAATATTTCTACAAATTTAATGATCCTTTTACTGAAGGATAGCAGAGTAGTCACTTGACCCGAGTCAACCGTGTCACACGGTTGGGATCGGTGAATAACGGGTTGTACCATGCCAAATGAGACCCAACCGTGTAGAACTATAGTAATAAAGGGAAATTAGAGGCAAAAACTTTGAAGCTCAACTGTGGCACGCAGAAGCCCCCATGCTAACGATTTTCCAATCATGCCAAACAGTTGGGCAAGGACCTATAAATCGAGAGAGAAACTTTGAGGAAAGAGAAATTGCTTCAAAGTTCAAGGGTTAATGTTCCTCTCAACCCCAAAACTGACCTAGGCCATTCCCCCAACATCGGAAGTGAGTTTTAACACAATTCAAGTTAGATTACTATTCTACAACGTGGATTCTAACTAGATTATATCTTGAAATTACTAGTGTTGACACTCAATTTTTGCCCTTCACATCTTAAATTAACTAGTCAAGCTTCTTGAATTTCAAACAGGGCAAAATAGATGTTCATAAAGCCAAAAAATATTTTATTAACTAGTTTTGGAGTTATTTTATCATTTCATTTGGAAAAATATATTATATATTCTACATAAAATTTTAAGTATTAATTACGTTCAAAATAAGTATTTGTTTTTTACTATCAAATTAAAGTCGTTTACGATGTAATTACTATAATTGGTCCGTATTTGCAAAATAAATATTTTAGTTTGTTAAGTTAAGAAGCTTGATTGATTTAATTGATGATTCATCTCAATTTTATTTGATTTCATTGTGAGGTTTTAATCCGGCCATTCTATTAAGCTTTGGCTATAATTGTGACGAGAAAGTGCTAAATGGTGAACTATTTTAACCATTCTTTAGCTCTTAAAAGCAGCCCCCTTTCCTATTAATTGTCAGACCAAATCGGGCCACCAAGCCAACAAATAAACCCTCAGCCTAATTCACTTAATTTTTCGTGCAGCCCAATTCTCCCTAGCTAATCGCAAGGCCCAATCCAAAATGCAGTAACCCGACCCACCACTTTTAGTTCCCCAATTCCCTGCGTTCACAACAAAAGAAGTCCAAATCCCTAGCAGCTTCTCACGTACGCGACGCCCCAACTCCAGCTAGCCATAGCTGGCAAGTGCCATTTTCGGCAAAAGTTTCCAATTCTTTACTCAATCACTGTCCATTTCGGGCAGGCGTTTAAAGTATGAACTCGTATTGGTATGTTGCTATTTAGATGTTGATCGAGTGTTGCTATTTGAATCCTGATCTACCGTTAAGTAGAGGCGTTGTTGATCTTCATTACTGCTAGGAGTATGTGATAACATTATTGGGATGCTAAAATACAACTTTTAAGTAACTTAAGTAGTTTGGATGTTTAAAGAACCTCTTTCAAGTTGATGTTTTTGTAGGATTTCCTTATAATATGCTGCAACTTTAGTCCATGTTGTATGTATATTTTTAGAAGTCATGTTTCAGGTGCTATTTTTCTCTTGGCTACTATGTCTTTAGCTAAGACTGATCTTAACTTTTTCATGTCACTTTGATAAGAATTGTTTAAGGTTCTGCCAGTTAGAGACTATATTTTCCTATAAGATTTTAAATGCTTCATGTTTTAACTAGTTACTGTAGGTAAAAGTTGGGGTAAAGTGTATCAGAAAGGTTAAACAAAAGAAACGCTGAGTCGATGGATGATTCTCTGTCTTTAAGACAAAATTGTTCCGTATAAATGTTTTTACGGTATTGGGCAATAGTCTCCCAAGATAAAATAACAACTAATCAATTGTACAAAGCAAATACAGTTGATTCTAGCGAAGAAATGAATAAGAACAGATTGCTTGTTTGAGTTTCTGATTCTCTGTTTTCTATATATTCTGAACAGAAGAGAAGATTTTGTGTTGTGTGTATCCGTGCTCTGTAATTTGAACAGAACTGTTTAATTTATAAGAGCAGAAAGGGAGGCAAACAATCATGTCTGTTGGTGTCTTCAACGTTCTGTACAGTTGAACAGTTACGCATGTTGAAGTCCGTTCTAATGTTCCGAAAACTTCAGGGACCAAAATATAAATAGTTAACATTTTAGGGACCAAAAAAAGTAAGTTCCGGAACAGTCCATGACCGGATGGGCGGGCGGCGAAGGCGCGCGTGTGGGGCTTAGCCCTGAACCCAAGCTCACATAGGTCCTCTCCCTTCTAAACATATGGGTTACCCCTTGGGGTCTCAAACCCTTACTCAAACTTAGAGTTTATATATTTATATATATCATAAACTCTCCATCTTCTACCAATGAGGGAGATTTGTCATTTTAGCCAAAGACACTCCATTTTTTCATGTCTCAAACACCTTACTTTGTGTACCAATATCTCTTTCATTTCTTAACGAAATTTGACGATACTTGGCACTAACATTATCTACTCCCTTAGTAGATTAGGCATGTGCGAAGAAATGATGTTTCCGACATGAAGGGCCCACGCGTTTAAGTCATTAAAGACGGGATAAACTCAATCCCACATTAGCAAATTTCTAACAATCTCCTCTTAAAAGAGAATTAGTGCACACATGGTGCCAAAGTTCAGCAATCTTTCAGCGGAAAGTATTGCATCAAGAAAAGGTAGCTTTCGGCTTTGAACCTTTCTTAGTCGATTATCATCGGATTTACTTACTGCGCGGTGAACGCGATGTCGTGAACCGTCAGTGTTTAGTGTAAACCAAGACAATGATATCAACACAATAACACTCCTTGTTCATTTCTTCTTATTGTTTTATCCGTTGTGACCATGGACAACGCTTGAATTCTTAAGTGCGTACATTTGAAGTGGCCTGTCTTCGCACTTAAATTGGTGATCTCCTATAAGGTATATTGCTCTACCCCACTCGCAAGTGTTAGGAATCATTAAAAATTTCAGGAACTTATCCTTTACCCATTATGCAGGTAGCACTTAATGTCTATCGCGGGAACGACTTTGGAGTTATCATTCTTTAAAGATTAATAATCTGAAGTGCTCTTACTTCAAGTGAAGTGCTAAACTGAACCTCTATAGTTTAGTTTCCCGTTGAACCAAATTTTTGGGATCTCTAGTAAGTAAGGTTGGGTTACCACTATAAAGATTCTTATTGTTTGGGTTTTAAGCCCATTCCCCTGGACAAGCAGAATATTAAAAGGAGTGGCGGTGGTAGGGCTCAGTGCAGCGGGGTCGGGGTCGAGGCGGGGCTGGAGAAGGCGGGGTCGGGTGCAGCCGGGCTCTGGCGGGAGTGGTCCAGCGGGGCTGGAGCAAGTCCGTCCGATCCCGATCCCGTCGGGCTCGGGTCGGGGCGGGCTCGGGTCGGGGTCGGGCTCGGGTCGGGATACGGCGGGTTTTCATTTTTTTTTTTAAAATAACATATGTATAAAAAAAACTCAATAAACAAAATAAGATAGTGTAATAAAAACATCCCAAGGCTGTTTTTGTGCCTCTTATATTATTTAATAGACATGATTTTTTTGTAATACAAATACAATTGTCTAAAATCTAAATTGCAACTTTGTGGTGTTGTCCAAAAGTTACAAATTACATAATAAAATTACAATTAAAAAATTACGTTCTAAAAAAAACCTGTTCTAATTGCTTGATGATTTCATGTGGTTCTTCGGTTGGAATTGGTATTTGTTGGTCAAATTGATCCACGTCGCTTCCACTACCTTCGGTTAAGATTTCGTTGTAGTTTTCATCATCTTCTTCGTTGATCTCCGGTTGACCGCACCTTCTCCGCTCCGCTCGTATCCAATCTCTGAATAATACTGCAATTTCCAAGTCGCTCCGGCTAATGAGTGTCTGTGGTCTCCTATTTGATATACACTGCGAGAAAAAGCGCTTTCAGACGCAGCTTGACGACGCTTGAATGTTCAAAACATCTCGAGCCATCATTGAAAGTGTCGGAAAGGTCTTCTCATTCCTCCAAGATTTCAAAGCAAGTCTTCATGTCCATATTCATTGATAACTTCTTGATACTGCATGAACCCCCGCAAAACAAAAATATCTAACTCGCTAATTTGGTTAGTAGTAGAGGTACGATCGCACATTCTATTTACGAGGCTTTCAATACTAGCCAGAAACAACATGTCTTTGTGAGGTTGTATTGAAGATGAAGAAGATGGTATGGAAGTCGGTAAGTTACTAGCATTTTCTTGTTGATAAAATCTATATATATTTTTGCATTGGTGTTCTACGCTAGACAATACTTCTTCTTTAGTTTGTTCAATAGGTGGTGGGTGATTTAGATTTTTGGGACTTGGAGGTGGTAGTACTTCTATACAATCGTAAATAGTTTCAATTAGTGATTTAGTACCGTCTATTTTAATAGTAGGATTTAATACAGAACCAATAATATAAATAGAGGGAATAGGAATAAAATATTTTTAATAGGCTGCCTTTATAAGTTTGGTTTTTCCATATATTCACTAAGTAATAAAAATATTAGAGTTATATAAAATAACATAGTTGAAATAGTAGGATAATATATACCGGAAAATTCTTTTGTTGCTTGAAAAAATTTCTCTAAAAATACAATAAGTTCGAAAATTTTTTCCCAATCACTATCTAAAATCATATCAGCTGGCTTTTTATTATAAGAGTTAAAAAATAAAGTTATAGGTAATTTATAGTCATAAGCAACAAGTAGTTGCTCGTATAAAGAATTCCACCTAGTGGATACTTCTTGTGGAATTTTTCTAAAAGGTAGTCCACAATCATGACAAATTTTTTTATATTCTTTTCTACGTTGTACTTTATTACTTTTAAAAATAAAGTTTATAGCAAATTGTATTTTACTAAGAATGTCTTCAAAAAGTGATAGACCATCCTTTACAATTAAGTTATATATATGACACGCACATTTTATATGAAAATGGTCTGAAAAAGACGGAGTTAAACTATTTTTTAAAATTGTAATTGCGTAATTGTTATTAGAAGCGTTATCTAATGTAATAGTCATAATTTTATCGGTAATTCCGTAATAATCGCACACTTGATAAATATTTTCTGCAATAAAAGTACCAGTGTGCCTATCATCTATATATCTATACGCTAAAATACATTTTTGCATAGACCATTTATAATCTATCCAATGACAAGTTACAGTTAAATAATCATGGCCGTTAGTACTACGACCTATATCAGACGTGATGGATACTTTGCCATTAAAATGATATAATGAAAAACGTAAATATTGTTGATATTCATGCGCGAATTTAAATACATCTCTCTTAACAGTTGATCTAGGAAAATCGTTAAAAGCAAGATTATATATATCTCTAATGTAATGAATAAAATCGGGAGATGAAGGAAATGAAAAAGGCAAACCCTCCACAACAACTAATTTTGATTTTGCTTCCCTATCTCTATGTTTATTGTATTTAGGGCCTACAATTCCCCCCGTCATAGGGTTAATTTGACCTTGTACTTGGTCCGGGACAATATTAGTATGTGAACCTTGTCCTGATGGAGCGGCCGTTTGCGCACCCGGTTTTGAAGCCTGGTATTGGGCATACCTAGCTGGATGAGCACTTACTACGTGTCTAAACCCCCCGTCCCACCGTGACCTTTTCCAGTTTTAAATTTTAAAACATTTTTACAAATTTTACATATGGCTACTTGATTCTCTACGTCCCTATCAAAAAATGTCCATGCATCTGATTTTAATGGTCGTTTTGCTGGACCTCGTCTCATACTAGGGGGAATATGAGGTATTTCAGTTAAAGGTGCACTAGTGGGTGTGTTGTCATCAACATTAGTGGGTATATCATCTAGATCATCGTCTAAATTAAAGTCTTCTTGAGTTCCAGAAAATAGCTCCTGGTCTAAATCTAATGGTATTGTAGGAAAATGTTGAGTATCAACAAAATCATCCTGTGTAGGAATAAGATGACTAGAAGAAGTACCCTTGCCCTGGTTGCCCATACTAGAAGAAGCACCATTACCCTTAAACATACCTTTTAATCCTTCCATTTTAATTATGATAATAAATAAATAAATAAATAATTAAAGACAATAAAATTAAGTGATCTAAACTAAATAAATAGACAATAATAATTTAATGAAGGAACGAATGTACCAAACGCCGACGTAACGTCGACGTGTAATTGAGAGGTTGAAAATTGAAACTTTGCTCGATGGAAGATCCTCAAGCTAGTTGCCAACTTCACTACCAATTCCCAAATGAATAAATAAAATTGAATATTTAGCAAACAATGTAGACTTGTAGAGAGATATATTGAGAAATTAGAGAGATTGTAGGAAGATTTGTGAGAAAGATGAAGAGAAAATGAGTTATTTATAGTTGAAAAATTGGGTTAAAGTGTAAATATAATAACTTATGAGTTAAAAATAAATATTAAGGGGTTGGGGGAGGGGGGGGCTAAAATGGCCGTTGGCCAACGGCCATAATCTAAAATGGCCGTTGGTGCAACGGTCATTTTTGCAAAGGGGCGGGCTTGGGGTCGGGGTCGGGGCGGGGTCGGGGCGGGCTCGGGTCTCGCGGGCCTGGGGCGGGCTCGGGTCTCGCGGGACGAGACATCGTCCCGTCCCGAGTTCGAGTCCCGCCCCCGTAATTTTTTTTTTTTTGGCGGGGTCGGGGCGGGATCGGGGCGGGCTCGGGACGGGCTCGGGTCGGGGTCGGGCTGTCCCGGCCCACTGGCCAGCCATAAATATTTGATCTTTGGGTAGACCTTTAGTTAATGGATCCGCTAAGTTATCATTTGATTTGACGTAATCAATGGAAATGACCCCCGTAGTGATCAACTGACTAACGGTCTTATGCCTCCGACGAATATGTCTAGACTTGCTGTTGTACATATTATTTCGTGCCATTCCTAAAGCCGATTGGTTGTCACAATGAATCATCACTGAATGTACGGGTTTATCCCAACAAGGGATATCCTCTAAGAAGTCGTGAAACCATTCTGCTTCTTCTCCTGCTTTGTCCAAAGCGATAAACTCCAATTCCATCGTGGATCGGGCGATGCATGTTTGCTTAGAGGATTTCCAAGACACAGCCCCACCACCAATTGTAAAAATATACCACTGGTGGATTTGGTGTTCTTTATGTCCGATATCCAGTTTGCATCAATGTATCCTTCAAGTACGACTGGATATCTTGAATAGTGTAATCCTTAAGTCAACGAATATTTCAGATACCGTAGTATTCGATTTAACGCCTTCCAGTGATAATTTTCAGGATTACGAGTGAACCTAGCCAACTTATTGACTGTATAAGCGATGTCGGGTCGGGTGCAGTTTGTAATGTACATTAAACTGCTAATGACCTGTGCATATCGCTCTTGGAATACGGGTGCACCACGATTTTTATCAATTCTATGATTCATATCCATTGGTGACTTCATAGGGGGACTGTCAAATACATCAAATTTTCTCAAAACATCTTCAATGTAATGAGATTGAGATAAGACAGCCCGTCAAGTGTCTTAGAAATCTTAATTCCTAAGATTACATCTGCCATACCCATATTTTTCATGTCGAAATATTGTTTCAACATATTTTTGGTTTCCAGGATCAATTTAAGACTACTTCCAGTGATGAGCATATCATCTACGTAAAGGCATATCATGACAAATGAGTCAGAGTTCCCTTTGATATAGATACATTTATCACATTCATTTATGGAGAAATCTTTTGATAATAAAATATTATCAAACTTTTCTTGCCATTGTTTCGGGGCTTGTTTGAGTCCGTACAAAGACTTAACAAGCTGACATACTTTCTTTTCTTGACATGAAATCACATACCACTCGGGTTGTTTCATGTATATTTCCTCTTCCAATTCTCCGTGTAGGAAGGCTGTCTTAACATCCATTTGATATATCTCAAGGTCACGCAAAGCTGCAATGACTATGAATACCCGTATGGTTGTTAATCTAGACACATGAGATTATGTGTCGAAGTAATCGAGGCCTTCCTTTTGTTTGAAGCCTTTGACTACTAATTTGGCCTTATACTTGTCAATAGTTCCATCTGCTTTGTACTTTCTTTTGAGTATCCACTTACAATCCAAAGGTTTGCTTCTCGGAGGAAGATCAACCATTTCCCAAGTATGGTTCTGGATGATGGAATCTATTTCGCTTTCTATAGCTTCTTTCCAAAGCGGTGCTTCTGGAGTTGACAATGCTTCTTTTATTTTCCTCGGTTCATTTTCAACCATATAGGTTAGAAAGTCTGGACCAAAAGTTTTATCCTTTTTGGCCCTTTTGCTCTATCTTGGTTCAACCTCTGGAACCCCCAAGTTCTGTAAGTCTGGAACATTAAGTTCCGGATAGTCAGTAACTTCTGAGTCCTGTAGATATGGAACATCTAGTTCCGGATAATCAGAAACTCCCGAGTCTTGTTCGTTTTGAGCATTTTGTTCATAACTTCGTTTGCGCGAAATTATTTCTTTTTCCTTTCTAGGAAAGATCTGTTCAAAGAATTCAACATTCCTTGATTCCATGATCGTACCCTCGTGGATATCAGGTATCTCCGACTTATACACTAAGAAGCGATAAGCACTACTGTTATTTGCATATCCGATGAATATGCAATCTATAGTCTTATGTCCAATTTTGACCTGTTTTGGTTTAGATACTTTGACCTTTGCCAAACAGGCCCACACTTTCAAATATTTGTATGTGAGTTTTTTTTTTTTCATGATTCAGATGGAGTTTTATTCTATACTTTGACTTTTGCCAAACAGGCCCACACTTTCAAATATTTGTATGTGGGTTTTTTTTTCATGATTCAGATGGAGTTTTATTCTTACCCTTATGTGGAACTCTATTGAGAATTGTATTAGCGGTAAGAATCGCTTCGCCCCACATATTTTGGGCTAAATCGGAATTGATAAGTAAATCATTCATCATTCCCTTTAACGTATGGTTTTTGCGTTCGGCAACACCGTTAGACTGAGGCGAGTAAGGAGCGGTCGTTTGATGAACAATGTCGAATTGAGCACATTATTCTTCAAACGGTGCTAAGTATTCTCCCCCTCTATCACTACGAATTGTCGTAATCCGTAGGTTTAGTTGATTTTCAACTTCTGCTTTATAACGTTTAAATGCTTCAAACGCTTCATCTTTACTTTTCAACAAGTAAACATAACAATACCTTGTATTGTCATTAATGAAAGTCACAAAGTACTTGTTACCCCCTTCAGTTTGCACAAACTTTAAATCACATATGTCGGTGTGAATAAGTTCTAGAAGAGTGGTGTTTCTTTCGACAGAATGGAAAGATGATTTGGTTAATTTTGCCTCTACGCACACCTCACATTTATGTTGAGGGTTTATATTGAAGGAAGGCAATAATTTTAACTTTACTAACTTTTGAATGAATTTGTAGTTAACGTGTCCTAATCTATGATGCCATAGATTAGAAGACTCAAGCAAGTAGGTAGAAGACTTTGTTTCATTAGATGAACGGATTACAGACATATCATTCATTTTGAAGAGGTCGTCACACACGAAGCCTCTTCCTACAAATATACTATTCTTAGTTATTACAAATTTGTTGGACTTAAAAACTAGTCTAAAACCAGCATGTACCAACAGTGGCCCTGAAACCAAGTTTTTGCGCATGTCGGGGACGTACATAACTTCCTTCAGAGTAAGCTCTTTGCCTGAAGTCATTTTGAGGACAACCTTTCTAACCCTTGGTAGCGTTGTTGCCCATGAACATCTTTTTGCCCGAGATTGGGGCGTAAAAGGAGAATGCACTCTTGTCTGAGCAGATGTGACAGATTGCACCCGTGTCTATCCACCATTACCTTGGATTCTCTACCAGATTAGCCTCCAGCACTACAGCCGAGCAATCCATAATCATGTCGTCAAGGTTCGAATGTCCATCCTTGTCTTGCACAACGTTAGCGTTGGCCTTGCCTTTGTTCTTAGCTTTTTCCTTCTGCTCCCGCTTCAGTTTGCAGCAGTTTTTGATCATATGGCTAGGCTTTCCACAGTGATGGTAGTTTCTTTTGAACTTCTCCATTGTTTGGATTTTGCCGTCTCCCTGGTACTTGCGTTTTTTTTGGTGTTTCCCCTTGAATCAACCAGATTCACCTTTGCCTCTATTGGCTGTTTTGGCTTAGATATAACCCTTTTATTTTCCTCTTGTATTTGCAGTTTGACAGTAAGATCTTCAAATCCATTTCCTTTGTCTTCAGTTTGAGATAACTCATGAACTCATTCCACGAGGGAGGTAATTTCTCAATCAAAGACGCAATCAGAAATTGTTCGTTTGGCTTCATTCCTTCCAAATTCAGATAATGAAGAATCATTTGAAACTCCTGGATTTGGGACATCACTGATTTACAATCCACCATTTGAAATTTCAGAAATTTTCCAACGATAAATTTCTTAGTATCCGCATCCTGTGCGTTATACTTTTTCTCGAGTTTTTCCCACAACTCCTTTGCCGTCTTCACGGTGCAATACACAGTATAGAGTGTATCCGACATACCGTTCAGAATGCAGTTTTTGCACATGAAATCACTATGATTCCAGGCATTCAGAGTTAACTTCAGGGCATTTGTGACCTGGATATCGTCGCCCACTTCAGCCATTGTGTTAGACTGAGTGTCTATTGCATCCCCACCAGAAGAAGGATCTTCTGTCAGAAAACGTGACAGGTTTAACGTAGTAAGATAGAACACTATTTTTTGTTGCCATCTCTTGAAATTGGTGCCCAAAATTTTTTCTAGGCGTTCTCCTTGAAAATTGGCAGGAGCAGGGACAACAACATTCTCTTGAGCAATAGCAGCAGAACCAGAACCGGAAGCAATGTTTGAAATAGACATCTTTCGAACACTTAGAAAAATTGTCTTAAAATTGTAGGTAAAAGTTGGGGTATAGTGTATCCGAAAGGTTAAACAAAAGAAACGCTGAGTCGAGAGATGACTCTTTGTCTTTAAGACAAAATTGCCCCGTATAAATGCTTTACGGTATTGGGCAATAGTCTCCCAAGATAAAACAACAACTAATCAATTGTACAAAGTATATACAGTTGATTCTAGCGAAGAAAATAATAACTACGGATCGCTTGTTTGAGTTTACGATTCTCTATTTTTTATATGTTCTGAACAAAAGAGAAGATTTTGTGTTGTGTGTTCTGTGTATCCGTGCTCTGTAATTTGAACAGAATTGTTCACTTTATAAGAACAGAAAGGGAGGCAAACAATCATGTCTGTTGGTGTATTCAATGTTCTGTTCAGTTGAACAGTCACGCCTGTTGGAGTTCGTTGTAATGTTCTGAAAACTTCAGGGACCAAAATGTAAATATATAACATTTCAGGAACCAAAAAACGAAAGTTCTGGAACAACCCATTGTTGACACCCAATTTTGTCCCATCTTTTTGGATTTTATTTGCAAATTTTAATATTTTTGACACTTTAAGACAATTTTAAAATATAGACATATATATGTATATATATCATTATTATTATTATTATTTGCATTTTTATTTGTCATTTGCATTTTTATATCACAAGCATACTTTTATCCTAATATTATATGTTATTTTATTTTCGCAAAACGACATTGCATTTTTATTTTTTATTTAAGCATCAAGCATTTCACAAATATTATATTTTATCATATTATCATCTTTATAATTTATTAATTTTGCAAAGCTTTCTTTTTATATAATAAAACCCATTTTTATATTTTTACCCATAACCCATTTCAATCCTTTTTATATCTTAACCCAAACTCATTTCCCCCAAAACAAAACCCCATTTCGGACCCCATACCCAGGCCCAACCGACCAATCCCCCAAGCCCAAACCATATTCGGCCCATCTCCCATTTCCTTTATTTCCCCCTTTTATCCCCCTAACCCTAACACACTCCACAAAGACAACAAAAACAAACATCTCTCTCTCTCTCTCTCTCTCTCTCTCCATCAATCAAGACACACCCCTCAAGCCCACACCGGGCGACTTTATCGCCGCCGGTCACCTCGCCAACACCCTACACCACCCACACCACCGTCGATTTTGGGTTTTTTTTTTGGTCCTAAGTCCGAAAATGAGGGTTCCGATTTACTCTTGTTGGTGGTTTCCGTTTTGCTTTTGTTGGTGGTTTTCCGTTTTGTTTTGTTGGTGGTTTCGTTACTTTTGTTGGTGGTTTCCGATCTGTTTTTGATGGTTTTATTTCCGGTCGGTTTTTGGTGATACTGCTTTCTCGGGTCACAATCAAGATTGATCCTTTATTCGGTCGGGCCAGAATCGGGTCAGGTAAGTTTCCAGATTTGTGTATTTATATTTTGTTGTTGGTTATCTGTAATTTGGAGAAAATTAATTCGGGTTGAAAAACATCCGATTCGGGTCGGGTTACGGATACGGGTCGGGTCGACCCGGTTCGGTTAATTTTCAGATTTTGTATGTTTATATTGTGCTGTTGGTTACCTGAAATTTGGAGAAAATTGATCCGGGTTGAATAACATCCGGTTCGGGTCGGGTCACTGACTCGGGTTGACCCGGTTCGGTTAAATTCCAGATTTTTGTGTGTTTATATTGTGCTGTTGGTTACCTGAAATTTGGAGAAAATTGAGTCGGGTTGAAAAACATCCGATACGGGTCGGGTCACTGATCCGTGTCGGGTCGACCCGGTTCGGTTAAATTCCAGATTTTTGTGTGTTTGTATTGTGTTGTTGGTTCCCTGAAATTTTGGAAAGAATTTGATTCGGATTGAAGTATCTGATTCGGGTCAGGTCACTGTTCCGGGTCGGGTCGGGTCGTTTCGACCCGATTCGAATAAATTTTCAGATTTTTGTGTTTTAATATCTTGTTTGTTTGTTATCTGAAAATTCCAAAAAAAAAAAAACATTTGATTCCGGGTCGGGTCAACCTGAGATCCGGCGGATTCATCGTTCGATTGTCCGAAGTCGGGTCAAATTTCGAGTCGGGTCGGACATTTTAATTGCAAAGCTGTTGGTTTATGTTGGCATTTAAATATTCATACACGGATATCTTGTATTTTCTTTGTTTTATCATTTTAACTAATACTACGTGCAGTAGATGAAATTGAATTCGAGGCCGCTTTTTGTTGTTGTTGTTGTTTCTTTGTTTCTTGTTTTGAATTAAATACTGTATTTTAGGCCGATGAAATTAAATTCGAGGCCGCATTTTTCGTTTCTTTGTTCTCAGTTTACTGTTTTTGGCATTTAAACATCCGTGCACGGATTGTCTTACTGGTTCACTAGTTTAAATAAATACTTCATTTAGGCCGATGAAATTAAATTCGAGGCCGCACTTTTTTGTTTCGTTTCTCTGTTTTCTGTTTTCTGTTTTCTGTTTTAAACATCCGTGCAATGGATTACTGTTTTATTGTTTAACTAATACTACACTTAGGCCGATGAAATTGAATTCGAGGCCGCACTTTTTTCATTTCGTTCCTATGTGTTTTCAGTTTACATTTTTAGTATCCGGGCATCGGATATCTTATTGTTCTACTGTTTTATTGCCTTATTTATATCGCATTTAGGCCAATGAAATTGAATTTGAGGCCGCGTCCCTTCGGATATTATTTCTCAATTTCTGTTTTTTCTTTTTACTGTTTTCGACACCATTTTGCTGATTTGAATATTATACTGCACTGGCCGATGAAAAAATATCCGTCGATTTTTGAGGCCTCCACAGTTGTAAAGACGGAAAATAAAACTTCTGGGCAATGATGAAACTTAAATCTTTTTCACCCGAGAGACCAACATGTTCGGTAGGCAAGGCAACTAAAATGACCAACGAGTCATATGTTCGCAGCCACGACGTGATTGGAATGATCTTTTCAAAATTTAAGTATGAGTCCTCCGTAATCAAAACATTTATTGTTTTGGATACGGATCCGAAGTTATGTATATTCATTTGTTTCTAACCGTTTGTTCTTGACAGCTTGCAAAGATAAAGTCAAAGAAGGCAAATAACCCCTCGGAGATTATTTATTTTGTTGTTGTCATTTACTTTCTTAATTCAGCTTTATTTCATTCTGTATTGTAATATTATTGTACTCGTGAAATTATTGAAATGTTTAGAATAGGCAAACATAGAATTAATTAATAGGGTAGTCTAAAACTTGAAACCCATTGCTAGTTCATTTATTTTTAGGCTCAGTTAGTTTTAAAATTGTTAATCGCTAGTTTATCTATTTTTAGGCCCGTCGCCCATAAGAAATCACATTGCATACATCTTTATCAATTTTCATACGAATGCATATTCATAGTCTTTTTTAGCTTTACATGTATATTATTGTCATACAAATGCATGCTTGTACAAATGCATAATTTCATTAAATACTTGCAACATTATTTTTATACTTGTAAAACATGCACTTTTAACATAATAATTAACCTGAGTTTGATCGGATTACCGCAAGTTAGCGGATCTTAAAGGATGCCTAACCCCTTCCCTTTAGGATAATAAAGAACCCTTACGTAGAATCTCATTAGTTTCGTAGATCATAAAATTGGAGTTATTTTACAGCTTTTTGTTAGTATTTAGGTGCCCTAATTCACCTTAGAATAATTAGGTGGCGACTCCTCAAAGCAAGCATTTTATCCAATCCAGAGGGAATCGACGCCATTGCGTCGTGAAGCCCGCTGGTCAAAATCGGGTGCGACACCCATGACCGGACGGGCGGGCGGGCGACGGCTCGTGTGTGGGGCTTAGCCCCGAACCCAAGCTCACCTAGGTCCTCTCCCTTCTAAACACATGGTTTACCCTTGGGGTCCCAAACCCTTACTCAAACTTAGAGTTTATATATATCATAAACTCTCCATCTTCGACCAATGAGGGAGATTTGTCATTTTTGGCCAAAGACACTCCATCTTTTTATGTCTCAAACACCTTACTTTGTGTACCAATATCTATTTCATTTCTTAACGAAATTTGACGATACTTGACACTAACATTATCTATTCACTTTGTAGATTAGGTATGTGCGAATAAATGATATTTCCGACATGCGGGGCTCACGTGTTTAAGTCATTAAAGATGGGATAAATTCAATCCCACATTAATAAATTTCCAACAGTTACCAGCCTAATTAAAGAACTTCGATAAGTGCATCAATTGTTTATGACTTATTTGGCTTGAAATCTGAATTTGTTCATATGAACATTTGCCTAAATATGTGTTAATCATGTAGCTGGTGGGTTATTTGACATTTTTATGGATTAATCAAGGATTTAGTTTACTTAATCTAGTACTAATCCTTATCCCTTTTCTCGCTATGCATGTTAAATCCCGAAATGAGTCCTCTGGACTCTTCTCTCCAGCATATTCTATGTTGGGCCAGGCCCAACATAATATTCTCAGATTTTCGTCGAGTTAGCCCCCATCCGTTCAGACGCAGCAGTAGCAACCCTCTTATATTATTTAATAGAAATATGATTTTTTGTAATACAATTTCAAAATTGCAAATTTGTGGTGTTGAAAGTTGCAAATAACATAGTAAAATTACAATTAAAAAAATTGCATATTTAAAAACACTTTTTCTAGTTTATTTATAATGTCTTGTGGTTCTTCGGTTGGAATTGGAATTTATTGGTCAAATTGCTCGACGTCGCTTCCACCTCTATCGGATAAGATTTCGTTGTAGTTTTCGTCGTCGTCTTCGTTGTTCTCCGGTTGACCGCACCTTCTACGCTACGCTCGTATCAAATCTCTGAATAATACTGCAATCTCCAAGTTGTCTCCCGCTAATGAGTGTCTGTGCTCTCCTATTTGAAATCTTTCGGCAGAAAAAGCACTTCAGACGCTGTTGATGACGCTTGAATGTTCAACACATCTCGGACAATCTTTGATAGTGTCGGAAATGTCTTCACATTCTCCCTCCAGTATTTCAGCAAGTCTTCACGTCCTTCTTCATTGAGAACTGCTTGGTACGGTACAACACTCTGCAAAACAAAAATATCAAACTCGCTAATTTGATTAGTAATGGTACCACCAAACATTCTATTTCTAAGGCTTTCAATACTAGCCGAAGAAACGACATGTCTTTTTTGAGGTTGTATTGAAGAAGAAGAAGATGGTATGGAAGCTGGTTGATTGCTAGCATTTTCTTGTTAGTAATGTGTATATACTTTTTTGTATTCATCCTGTATACTAGACAATATTTTTTCTTTAGTTTGTTCCTTAGGTGATGAGTCATTTGGATTTTTTGGAGTTGGAGGTGGAAGTACTGCTATACAATCATAAATAGTTTCAATAAGTTTTTTACAACCGTGTATTTTAATAGTCGGATTTAATACAACACCAATAATATAAATAGTGGGAATACGAATAAAATATTTTTTAAATTTGATAAACATTTTTAATAGGTGCCTTATAAGATAGTTTTTTCATATATTCAATAAGTAATAAAAATATTATAGCTATATAAAATAATATAGTTGAAATAGTAGGATAATATATACCGGAAATTTTTTTTGTTGCTTGAAAAAATTTCTCTGGAAATACAATAAGTTCTGAATTTTTTTCCCAATCGTTATCTACAACCATATCAGTTGGATTTCAATTATGGGCATTAAAAAATAAAGTTGTAGGTCTTCTATAATCATAAGCAACAAATAGTTGTTCGTATAAATAATTTCACCTAGTCGCTACTTTTTCGGAAATTTTTCTATAAGGTAATCCACAATCGTGACAAGTTTGTTTATATTCTTTTTTTCGTTGTATTATATTATTTTTAAAAATAAAGTTTATAGCAAATTGTATTTTATTAAGAATGCCTTCAAAATGTGATAGACCATCCGTTATAACTAAGTTATAAATATGACACACACATTTTATATGAAAATGATTAGAAAAATATGGAGTTAAAAGATCTTTTAAAAGTCTAGTAGCATAATTATTAGAAGAAGCATTATCTAATGTAATAGTCATAATTTTATCAGTTATTCCATAATAATCGTAAACTTGATGAATATTTTCTGCAATAAAAGTTCCAGTATGCCTATTATCAATATATCTATATGCTAAAATACGTTTTTGCATAGACCATTTATAATCTATCCAATGACATGTTACAGTTAAATAATCATGGTCGTTAGTATTACAGCCTATATCAGACATGATAGATATTTTGCCAGGAAAATGATATAATGAATAACGTAATTATTGTTGATATTCATGTGCAAATTTAAAAACGTCTCTCCTAATATTTGATCTAGGAAAATCGTTAAAAATAGGATTATACATATCTCTAATGTAATGAATAAATTCAGGAGAAGGAAATGAAAAAGACAAACCCTCCACCGCAATTAATTTTGCTATTGCTTCCCTATCTCTATGATTATCGTATTTAGGGCCTACAATTCCCCCCGTCATAGGGTTGATTTGACTATGTACTTGGTCCGGGACAATATGTGAACCTTGTCCCGACTGAGAGCGCGTTGGCGCACCTAATTTTTCAGCCAGGTATTGGTCCCTCCTATCTTTGTGAAAGCCTTGTACATGTCTCAATAAACCTCCTGTCCCACACTGACCTTTTTTCATTTTAAATTTATAAACATTTTTACAAATTTGACATTTAACTACTTGATTCTCTTGGTCCCTATAAAAAAAAAGCTAATGCATCTGATTTTAATTTTTATTATGTTGGGCCTCGTCTCATACTAGTGGGAATATGAGGCGTTCCAGTTTCAGTATGTGGTGCACTGGTGGGTGTGTCATCTAGATTAGTTGGTGTGTCATCTAGATTATCTTCTAAATTAAAGTCTGGTTGAGTTGCAGAAAATATCTCATCGTCTAATAGTATATCATTAAAAAAATTATGTTTCATCTATATGTGTGTAATCAATCAAATCATCTTGTCTAGGAATATACTGACTAGAAGAAGTACCCTTGCCCTTGTTATCTCTACTAGAAGAAGCACCCTTACCCTTACCCTTAAATATACCTCTTATTCCTTCTATTTTAATTATGCTAATAAATAATTGAAGATAATAAAATTAAGTGCGCTAATTAAAATAAAGTAACAATAAGAATTTAAAGAAGGAACGAAGGTACAAAACGCCAACGTAACGTCAACGTGTAATCGAAGTTGAAAAATGAAACTTTGCTCGATTGATAATCCTTAAGCTAGTTGTCAACTTCACTCCTAATTTTTGAACTTTGATATATTTATACATATGAACAAATAAAATTTAATATTTAGTAGACAATGTAGACTTGTAGAGAGATAGATTGAGAGATTAAAGAGATTGTAGGAAGATTTTTGAGAAAGATGAAGAGAAAATGAGGTATTTATAGTTGAAAAAATTGGGTTAAAGTATAAATATATTAACTTAGGGGTTAAACATAAATATTAAGGGGGTAGGTGGGTTGGGGGGAGACAAAAAATGGCTGTTGCACAACAGTCAAAATATAAAATGGCCGTTGTGAATGACTATTTTTTGCAAATGGGGGGATCGGGCGGGTCGGCGGGATCGGGACAGGCTCGTGCGGGACGAGCCCGGGTCCCGTCCCGAGTTCGAGTCCCGTTCCGGTATATATTTTTTACGGGATCGGGTCGGGACTGGGGTGGGGTTGGGCCGACCCGGCCCACTGGCCCGCCATAGTTCAAAGTCCAAAGTACTTGTCTAATGACTTGAGAATTTCTCCTTGGTCGTAAGTAAGGAAATACATTAACGGATTGAGAAGTTGAATTATAATTATAATTCAAAATTTTAATAAACCATTCACATTTTGAAGAGATTAATTCCTTCATTATTAGCTAAATTATCAGTTAATTCACTTGTTGAGTTAATGAAGTAATTGAAATGTTAAAAATGATTTTTAAAAGTAAAATGCATCTAAAGCTCATTTTTAAATAAATTATTTCTTTGTTTTTAGCTATGAAAAGCTTCTTTCAAACTTTATACATATAAATATTTTAAACACATTTTACAAACAAGTCATACTCTTTTGCCATAAATGTTAGATCGGTAGGTAAACTGCATTAGCGAATCTTTAATACCGAGGTACCTAACATGTTCCTCGGGGGATTACCAGAACCCTTACCCTTTCTCTGAATTTCTTTTAAAGGTTTTTAAAAATTAACCTTTAAATTGGTTTCCTAATTCTCATTCAATAAATTAGGTGATGACTCTGTTTGTTCATGGCAAACGCCAAATTACGAAATAGCTCTTATACGTGAGTGTAAAAGTGAACCGTAATAACTAGATCATCAACAAGAACTTAAGAACGAGATTTCTTCTCAAACCTAGGATTTGCAAATAGAGGTAAGCTTCACAACCCACAACCAACTACGATAGCTAGAGAAGACTATGGGTGTTATTCATTCCTAGAAACAACTACCAATCCCTACATCAACTCTGAACCCTTAATTTGAGAAGAACAAAACCCAGGGTTTCTTGAGTTGGAAGATTAGAGACTTTTAGAATTCAGTCTTGACTTAACTATGTAGAGATTGGTTTCAAGAGTTGAATCCGTTGGATTAGAACAAAGAAGGTATTGGAAAGAAAGGATTTTAAGATAAGCGAGACTTTAAACTTTAGTATTTTATTTTGAAAAATTATTTTCTGTCAGGTTCATGTGTTGGGACGAGCATGTGCTTGACAAAATCGATGATTATGTGTATACTGTTTCGTTTAAAATGTTTAAACCATTTCATAATTAATTTGTGGTGTGGTGTGGTATGGCTTCGTGCCATGGTCTTAGCGCATTAGGTATCATTCATTTGTTTCCGTGATAAATATTAGGGGTATACATGTATTGTCATAATATGTTAGAAGTATCCACATATTTGTAACATATTAGGGACCTGTACATGCTATCATAATATACTTTTAAGTCATTCCTTATGTTATTATGGACTTTTCAGGGTGGTTGGTTAATTCTTTCCACCGCAGTTTATGACAAGTCCTTAGTGGGTTGTGCTGAGTTTTAAATTATCATTTGTGAAATACTGATTTGAATTGTTATTGAGTATTATATTGTAAGATAATTCATGTACATATATTTTTACGCTCGTTGTTATATTTACTAACACTTGTACCACAAGTATTTAAAGGGAAGATTACAAACACAATAATTATACAAGAAAATATATCAAAACAACAACCATTATTACTTTATCATACATATATACCATGTATCAGTACTATGTGATGCCTAAATAGTATATCATATATACTAAAAGAGTATCAATTCCTTCATGATACCATCTCAGTATATGAATATACCATGATGGTATTATGTGTGGACTGAGGGAGTCTATCATTGAAGGAAGGACTGTAACCCAGTCCATCAGGATACCATCTCAGTTTATGGATATACCATGATGATATCATGTGTGGACTGAGGGGAGTCTCTCGTTGAACCACTTGAAAGGTTCATTACTTCAAACACACACAGACTATTAGCATAAAATAACATCCCTCATTATTTTATCATACACATATACCATGTATCAGTACTCTGTGATGCCTAAATAATATATCATATTTACTAAAAGAGTACCAATTACATACCTATTCTTTAAAAAATGATACTCCCATTGTATATAAATATACTAACATGATATCATACAGAAGCAACTAATATACATTCACCCACTAACTCCTTTATAATACTCAATGACTGTTATATACTATCAAAATATCACAACAACTTAAAGGTTCATTACTTCAAACACACACAATACTATTAATTGTACCAACAAAAATTACATTATATACAACTTCGATTTCACCACATATTTACATAAAAGTATAGAAATTAAAGGTAACAAAACATAAAATTAAGTTACCTTCGTATCATCAACATCATCGGGTGTTGCAGGAACTGTATTAGGTGCTGTTCCAGGAATTGATTCACAAGGGAAATCTTGTGATTCAACTGCACTTTTCATTTTTTTGTCATATTCAACCATCCGCCGCCACTTTTTTCTCCACCTTTCTTTTGACATTGTCAACATCTTTACATGTCACTACTTTATCAACCTCATCTGATTATCGAGTTTTGGGTTATCACATGAATTGGGATCGCCCTGATTCAGTTTAGGGCTACAAACAGAAATCGACGACAAATCATCAATGTGCAATAAAAAAATTGGGTCTGACATCACTGACGAAATACACCCCTGTTTATCTACACCTTCATCTAAAGAATCATCAAAATCAGTCAAATGTTGAAGACGATGGCCCCTCCACCGAGTTGTAACGTGCTTTTGATGCATGCATAGAATACAAACACTAAAAGATTTTGAAAAATAGGAGAAATTACTACTAAAAACTCAATTAACCTAGAAAATTTTATGAAACTAACTGTTAAAGTAATGAAGAAACATGAACAACTGTCACTTTTCTCAAAATTCAAACACACCGCAAAAATCACTGATGAAGAAATGTGTCAAAACTGACTAAGAGAAAATGGATCGAATCTTGTACAATTAGAACTTGGGCCACGCGGAAATTGGGTCGAATTAACACACCGCTTGGGCCAATCTGGGAGTGGGGTATCGCGCCTAAATAGTTTGGGAAGGGGCATGCACGGCTAAATAATTTGAGTTTCAAAGACAATCAATGTAGTTTTCCCTAAAATATTTGAATCAAATTTCAATGATCTTTCATGGTGCTTTCAAGTCCTTAATAAGAATTAATATTTCAACCCAACAACAAAATCTATGAATAACCCCAAAAAATGATAAAAAAATATTAACCCCGCAACAGAAATCAATGAAGAACTAATGGAGATTTTTTAACCGAGAAAGAAAATAGAGAAATATGAGGAAATATATCGAAAGATTTTGACTCATACCATTTGGAAAGAGAGAGGGGGTACTAAATATTTTACTATTTTTAAGAAGAATAATTTTAGTTACTGGGTGTTATTTATTTTAGATTAATGTTAAATTAAGACTATCGAGTTACAAAACATAAACGGCTAATTATAGAACATAATTGTCATATAGTGCCAATATCTCTATTATTTATAGCAAAATTTCACTTTTTCATCCAGTGAAAAACTCCTATTAACCGGGTCGCATAGTTGAGATGATACTTTTTCAACCTCATCAAGGAGGAGGTATTGGGCCTAAACACCCTCGAAGAGCTCTCCATGCATCTATTAATGCATGCAGAAGTGCACTGAATATAAATGACTTAAACACGTATGATGCAACGTGTTAACTCTCCATGCACCACGTAACTTCTCATGCCAACACGAACCTTTCTTTAGACAAATGTCATCAAATCCCTTTACTCCTCATCACCATTAATTCTTTACTTATTTTTCACCCATCCATACCAATCCAAAATCAAGAATTCAAGAAATCTCACAAGTAGTTAACAAAGGAAGAAAAATAAAATGTCAAATGCAAGTGATGAGTTCAGGCTAGTGTCACCAAACATAAATCATGAAGGAAAATTACCAAGAAAGTATACAGATGAAGGGCAAGGTGCTCAGAAAAAGATGTCACCACCTTTAGAATGGTACAATTTGCCAGAAGGGACCAAGAGTTTGTCACTAGTGGTGCAAGATATTGATGCACCTGACCCAAATGGACCTATTGTGCCATGGGTTATTTGGGTTGTCACTAATATTCCACCAACTTTAAAGGGCCTGCCTGAAGGATTTTCAGGTAAAGGTGAGGAATTGGGTGGAGATTATGCTCATGTTAAAGAAGGGAATAATGATGAAAAAGTCCCTGGATGGCGTGGACCTACGATGCCAAGTCATGGTCATAGATTTGAGTTTAGGCTTTTTGCTTTGGATGATGAGCTCAATCTTGGAAACAAGGTAATCCTGCAATTTGTAATACTTTCCCATCTCAATCTCATTCTCATTTTAACAGACGTTTTAGCTGTTTCATGTCTATTAAAAAAGTAATAAACACAAGATATAGTTTATTAACTTACCCATATTTATTAGATTTATTTTAGAGAATTGAGCAGTACTATAAATAACTATTTCTTTAATATCATGGGTATAATTATAATTGTTTCAATTTATGTAAACCCTTTACCATGAGAAATTTATGTGAATCCCTTACTATGGGGACTCTATATGAGGAGTTACGTGCTTTTTTGACCACGTTTTTCTTATTAGTTTCTAAATATATAAATTTTATTTTTACAAATTTTAAAAAATTATGTCAAAATTTAAGGTTAAAAGTTATAAAGTTTGACCCTTTTATTCTCACATAAATTGAAATTGAAATTGAAACGGAGGGAGTAATTATCAACTTTAATTTTGAATATTCCAAAAATGACAATTATTATTGAGATAATTTTTGTGAGTTAAACCATCCTTTAGATGGAAAGGAGGGAGTAATACTCCCATCTTCCTTTTTCCTGTTTACGGTTCAGGCACATCCATTATAAAATTATGTAATGGCATTAATTATAGGGTAACTTAATTTCTTTAAATGATGAAGGGTGGAATTGAAAAAGGATGATTGGAGTCTTGGTTTAATTTTTAAAGAGATAATATCTTGGACCAAATTTTATAAGCTGTAGTGACGATAAAGAAGCAGCAGAGGTTCCCGACAGTTTCTTCTGAATTGATAAGTTGGACAAGCTTATACAAATAGGACTAAACATCTTTGGTGGAGTATGACGAAGTTTAAAAAATAAAAGAAAGACTTTTTAATTTTCTGATTTAAAACAAAATAGAGATATCTGTGGGCCCTAAAAGGTAAAAGGTAAATGTTGAAGTTAAATTATTACAAAATAAAAAAATGTATCATTTTTTTTGGGACGAACTTTAAAGGGAAGTGTATTAAGTAAATTGGTAAAGAGGGAGTACCATCTTTCTGAAAATGTAACATCGAATGTCTTGTGAAGCCCCACTAATTGGTCCCTTATTCAACATTTTTTAAACTTAGTATCCTCTGTATTATGTCAGATTAATTTGCTCCAAGTGAAACGACATGCTCGAATTATTTATGTTCGTCTCGTGTAGATGAACACGAATTTAGTTATCTACAGCCAGCCTGCTATATCGTGTTTTATACCAAATTCTTTACTTGGTAACTAGTTTTATACCAAGTTTCTGTAAGACATGATTCTTGATTCTCGATTTGAACTGTGGATAATATTTGACAACGTTCTGCCCGGGATATTACTAATGCAGATACTACTAAGGCAGAAAATTAATTATGGTATTAGTTATTTCATCTTTTATCTTGCATAATAATATATATAAATTGATTTTTTCATATTATATATGAAAGAAATAATCCCATTTATTAATTTCATTGATTGAATAGATATATATACAAGTTACAAAGCCTTCTTCTATCATAATTCTAACTCTACAATTATGGTAACTCTACAATTATGATAGTGTATATTCCTAATTATGGTAACCTATATATTACAATATATTACACATATATTTTCCTAATATACAAGATTCTTATCTTGTCTAATATTAACAATTACCAAAAGAATTAGAGCCAAATCTGGCCAGCAAATTCGAGAGACAAATATGGCCAAATCCGAGAGCCATAAGGCATTGCCTTATTTAACACACCCCCGCAGTCATAGCGGGCGGTCTTCAAATGCTGAGACTGTCCCTAAAATCTTCAAAGAGAACCGCTGGTAGACCCTTTGTGAAGATGTCTACAATTTGATAACACGACGGGACATGACATACGCGAACTTGACCCTTTGCAACCTTTTCGCGGACAAAGTGAATGTCCATTTCGATATGCTTAGTACGTTGGTGTTGAACTGGGTTACCTGAAAGGTAGATGACACTAATGTTATCGCAATATACCAAGGTTGCCTTCTGAATAGGACAATGAAGCTCCAAAAGCAAATTACGTAGCTAATATGATTCGGAGACCACATTCGCCACCCCTCGATATTCTACCTCGCCACTTGAGCGTGATAGGGTTGCCTGACGTTTTTCTGACCAGGAGATCAAGTTGTTGCCAAGGAACATACAGTAGCCAGAAGTCGACCGTCTGGTGTCGGGACAACCACCCCAATCAGCATCCGTGTAGGAAACAAGTGTGGATGTAGATGACGGATACAAGTGCAACCCATAGTCTAGTGTTCCCTGAATATACCGAATGGTGCGTTTGATTGCATTCATGTGTTCAACTCTGGGATCATGCATGAATAAACACACCTGCTGAACCGCATATGTAATATCCGGTCTGGTAAAGGTAAGATACTGGAGGGCCCCTGCAAGACTACGATAGCGGGTCGGGTCCTCGTATGGTGTACCTGCTGTGGCACTTAGTTTTGGGTTTGCATCAACTGGCATGGAGGTGGACTTACAGGATGACATCCCAGCCCTCTCGATGATCTCAGCAGCATACTTCCGTTGAGACAGAAACAACCCACCTGAATGACGCTTGCCTGCTAGCCCAAATTCCAGAATCGCTGACTTCGTTGGCCGACCAGCCTGCATCAATCGATCGCCCAATTCGAACTATTCTAGTTCGGAATTATCGGGCGAGACGCATGCGTGGTCCAGAGGCGATGGCCCACCGGAGGATTTAGGTGCGGAGAGGTCTAAAATTCTGAATAATATACGGGGATATTTGGTCATTCAAAAAATTATACGACTTAGGCTCGGGAGTATGAACTTTCGTAAAAGGAAATTGGGTTTCATCAAAAAGTTTTTGACATGACGATTTATTATGATTTTCTTGGAGGATAAATCAAAACACTTATAACCACGATAATTCGACGGATAACCCAAAAACACACATGGGGTAGATCGAGCCTGAAGTTTGTTAATTGTGGTGGATGGGAATAACGGATAACACAAGCACCCAAAAATTCGAAGATGAGAATAAGAAGGGTTCTTATTATATAGGATTTTGAGGGGGGAAGAATATGTCAGACCTTTAGACGGAATTATGTTAAGAAGATATGTGACCATTTGTAGAGCATGATGCCAAAAATATGGAGGTACGGAGGCATGAATTAAGAGAGTTCGGACAATGTTATTTATGGAACGAATTTTGCGTTCGGCTTTCCCATTTTGTGAAGATGTATGAGGACACGAAAAATGAAAACTTATCCCATTATTAGCACAAAACTCCCGAAACTCCCTATTGTCATACTCTTTCCCATTATCACATTGAATATTTTTTATTTCTCTTTCGAATTGAGTACGAATGAACGCTCTAAATTTGATGAAGACGGAAAACACTTGTGATTTATTCGCAATTGGAAACGTCCACAAAAATCTAGAATAATCATCTAAAAAGAGAACATAATATCGATGACCCATTGAACTAAGAACAGGAGATGTTCATAAGTCGCTATGAATAATTTCAAATGGCTTTGAAGTATGAGAATTGGAGTCTACAAATGGCAGCTTAACAATTTTCCCTAAAGAACAAGACTGGCAAAGTGGAGTACGACTCGTACCCTTACAAGAAATAAATCTATTTTTATCTAAAACTGATAAAATAGAAGATCCCGGATGACCCAGACGAGCATGCCACATGAAAAGAGAGATGACTGCAAAAGCTGACGGCAAGGCTGGACTCGATGGACTGAAACCGGGCATGATATGATACAGATCTCCCCTACTATCACACCTCATGAGATGACTCCCCGTCTTGAAATCCTTTACAGAGAAACCGAAAGGATCAAATTCAACGAAAACAAAATTGTCATTTGTGAATTTTCGGACAGACACTAAATTTTTAATCAATTTAGGAGCATGTAACGTATTTTTCAAGAGGAGTGGTGGATTGGGGGGAGACAACGTTTTCTGACCATACCCTAGAATTGAAATAGAACTGCCATTACCAACAATTATCCCCCGAGGGGTGCTCAAATTGGAATAAGATGAGAGAGTACCTGATTCGGAAGTCATGTGAGTGGTGGCACCGGTGTCCATATACCAATTTGGGTCCGGTTGAGATAACCCAGTGTGTGCATCGCGGCCTCGATATCAGTCTGAGTGGGGCCTGCTGCATGATGGGCCTGCAGTAGTCGGGGCCCAAGAACTCCTGTCCGTGGTGCACCTGGGCCGTAGCTGTTGTTGCTACCGCTGGGCCATCGGCGATGGGCGCCATCGCTAGGTATTGGGCCTGGGTGGTGGCGCGCCACCTGAAATCTTCTTTGGATGGTACGGGTTCCACTGCCATTGGCCCCACTGCTGGGCCAATGGCGGTGGTGGGCTACTATACCCTGGCTGGGACCCACCGCCTGCTTGTTGACTACCGGAACCGCCACCAGAATCGCCGTGTTTGCCCCCGCGATTTTTGTTATTATTCTTGCGATTATTCTTGCCGCCACCATTATTATGGTTTTGGCCCGAATTATTAACAAAACCCGAAGGACTAGGAGAGGATGCCACCATGACAACTGGGTTTGCTCCGGTAGCCGCCTTTTTAGCCAAACCGGCTTCTTCCAACGTCAGCATAGAGCGGGCTTGATGGAAGTCGGGAAGAGGGTTGCTTCGGCGAAGGAGAGTTCCAACACCATTATAAGCCTCCGAAAGACCGGCAACCAACTGTAGAACTAGACGATTATTTGTTACTGGTGCGCCAACATTACGGAGTTGATCCGTCAACTCCTTTAGTTTCTTGCAATATGCCGAAACGTTCGGAAATTCGTCCATTCGAACGAGAGAGAATTCATGCTCGAGTGTGACGACACGTGAATGTTGGTTGTCTTGGAATATGTCACGCAATCTATTCCATGCAGCCATAGCCGTGGTATCCGGCTCAATAATCGTTTGTAGAAGGTCCACAGAAATAGGGCGTATATCCACCGAAGAACGGTAGCATCAAGTGTAATCCATAACTCAGGATCCTCCGCAGGAAGAGGTCTAGCGGGAGGAATGATGTGATGAAGAACTTGATAAGATATAGCGTGAATTTTAAACAACTCCGCCCACGTTGCATATTGGACGTTTTCCATCTCAAGGACAATAGGGACACTGAGCTTGATATTGGAAACCGTGAAGGCAAGGTGAAAATTGTTCTTAGACATATTGAAAGAACAAAGAAGGAGGAGAAATTTAAGAGAGGTTTTTGAGAGCGGAAGACGAAATTTTGGAAGAGAAAAACTCGAGGAGGGGGGGGGGGGTCTCGGCCAAAGGGAGGCAAAAGTTTGAGAGAAAAAAACTTTTGTTTAGACCTGGTCTCTTGTCATTGATTGAATAGATATATATACAAGTTACAAAACCTTCTTCTACCATAATTCTAACTCTACAATTATGGTAACTCTACAATTATGGTAGTGTATATTCCTAATTATGGTAACCTATATATTACAATATATTACACATATATTTTCCTAATATACAAGATTCTTACCTTGTCTAATATTAACAATTATCAAAAGAATTAGAGCCAAATCTGGCCAGCAAATTCGAGAGACAAATATGGCCAAATCCGAGAGCCATAAGGCATTGCCTTATTTAACAATATACGTGAAAGAAAAATAATGTACTTAACATTGTATTAGCAATCTTATCTTTTATGTGAGTGGAAAAAATACCAACAACATTATACATATTATTACACTTTGACTTGTGCTAGATTCTGTGTAGAGATAACTCCTCTCTAACCAGCACTCAAACAACCCCCAAGTGGTTTTGAGACTCACACAAATAACTAATAATCAAGTAATGTGGTTTCTTGGTTATTGATTGGCAGGTGACGAAGGATAAATTACTGGAAGCTGTTGAGGATCATGTTCTTGGAGAGGCTATTTTGATTGCCATATCTTGAATAGACCAGCAATTGCTAATTTCCAGATGTGACAATAATTTTATGCCGCTTTATAGCATGAAAACTAGCTAGTGTAATCAAAACAATTAAACTAGTAACAGGCAGTTGTTCCTGTGCCTTCTTTTGGCTTCTAGTTGTGTGTGGATAATTGCGTATCCTAATTCCTAGAATTTGTATTTTGCGTCTTAATGTGTAATATATATTTTGGTTGTGGTGTTTTCATTATCCTTCGCTTTTGCTCTGTTCTGCTTCTAATTTCGTTTACTATTCATTTCCTTCTCTTTCCTTTTTCTGCCCTCAAAAACGCCCTTCTGACACCAATTAACACCAACATTCGAATCTGAAAAGGACAACATACTCGGTATAATTTCACAAAATTTCACAAGTGGGTATTCAGAGTCCAGCTCCGAATCTACTAAAATGCCTTCTTCATTTCAACTTAAATCTGTCTAGATTCTGCTCTCTAGTTCATGTCCATACAAGCTATATCAATTCTCTTTCTTGAGAATCTTCTCCGATAAAGCCCCTATGTTTTAAGGCTCTACTCTTTAACTTAAAAGATCCCTTAACCCCCTTAATAATCAAAGAATCTACAAATAATGAAGAACAAAGGAAGAAATAACAAAAAAAGAGACGAAGAAACCAACACCAAAGCTAGGAAGTGCAGCAATCCACAAACAGTAGAAGGAGAAGAGAAGAATAAAGGTCGAGATAGAATCTGTTTTGCGCAAAAAGCAACAAGAAACCTAATATTCTCGTCTCTGGAGGCCGCCAGAGTTCGTCGTCGGGTGGTCTCTAAAGGCTCTAAAGGTTCTTTCTGGTCAGAATTTGGCTCTAAAGGTTCTTTCTGGTCAGAATTTGTTCTCCAGTGGTGGTACGTGATTGGAACTCTAGAGGGCTGGTAATAGGGTGACCAGTGGGTCCGGTTCGGGGCGGGTCCCGGCGGAACAGGGAGGGAGGGATCCGCCGTCCCGGTCGGAAAAGGGTACCGGGCGGGGTCGGGTCGGGTCGGGATTGGGTTTTTTCATTTTTTTTGCACTTAATTTTAAAAAATAACATATGTAAACACTTCAATAATTGAACAAGGTAGTATAATAAAAACATCCCAACGTTGTTTTTGTGCCTCTTATAATATTTAATAGAAATATAATTTTTTTTGTAATACAATTTTAAATTACAACTTTGTTGTGTTGAAAGTTGCAAATAACATAGTAAAATTGTAATTAAAAAAATTATATATTTATAAACACTTTTTTTAATTTCTTTACAATGTTTTGTGGTTCTTCGATTAGAATTGAAATTTGTTAGTCAAATTGGTCGACGTCGCTTCCACCTCTGTCGGACAAGATTTCGTTGTAGTTTTCGTCGTCTTCTTTGTTGATCTCTGGTTGACTGCACCTTCTACGTTCTGTTGGTATCCAATCTCTGAATAAAACTGCAATCTCCAAGCTGTCTCCCGCTAATGAGTGTATGTGCTCTTCTATTTGAAATTTTCCGACAGAAAAAGCGCTTTCAGACGCTGTTGATGACGCTTGAATGTTCAACACATCTGGGGTAATTTTTGCTAGTGTTGGAAATGTTTTCTCATTGTCCCTCTAGTATTTAAGTTAGTCTTCACGTCCTTCTTCATTGAGAACTGCTTGGTACAGTACAACACCCTGCAAAACAAAAACATCAAACTCGCTAACTTGATTAGTAGTGAAATCACTAAACATTCTATTTCTAACGCTTTCAATACTAACCGCAGAAACAATATATTTTTTATAAGGTATTGTAGAAGAAGATGGTATAGAAGCCGGTTGGTTGCTAGCACTTTCTTGTTGGTAATGCGTATATTTTTTTTTTGCATTCATCGTGTATGCTAGACAAAACTTCTTCTTTAGTTGGTTCCTTATGTGGTTGTTCATTTGTGTTTTTTGGAATTGAGGTGGAAGTACTGCTATACAATCATAAATAGTTTTAATAAGTGTTTTACAACTGTCTATTTTAATAGTCGAATTTAATACAACACCAATAATATAAATAGTGGAATAAAAAAAAATTAATTTGATAAACATTTTTTTAATAGATGTCTTATAATATGATTTTTTCATATATTTATTAAGTAACAAAAATATTAGAGCTATATAAAATAACATAGTTAAAATAGTAGGATAATATATACCAGAAAATTCTTTAGTTGCTTGAAAAACATTCGCTAAAAATTCAGTAAGTTCTGAAATTTCCCCCCAATCATTATCTATAAACATATCAGTTGGATTTCGATTATGAGTGTTAAAAAATAAAGTGATATGTCTTCTATAATCGTAAGCAACAAGTAGTTGTTCATATAAATAATTTCACCTATTCGCTAATTCTTCGAGAATTTTTCTAAAAGGTAATCCACAATCGTGATAAATTTTTTATATTTTTTTTTCTTTGTATTCTATTCTTTTTAAAATAAAGTTTATAACAAATTGTACTTTATTAAGAATGTCTTCAAAAAGTGATAGACCATCCTTTACAACTAAGTTATAAATATGACACACATATTTTATATGAAAATGATTAGGAAAAGATGGAGTTAATAGATTTTTTTAAAGTCTCACAACATAATTTTTAGAAGAAGCATTATCTATCGTAACAGTAATTATTTTGTCAGTTATACCATAATAATCACAAACTTGATGAATATTTTCTGTAATAAAATTTTCAGTGTGCCTATAATCAATATATCTATATGCTAAAATATGTTTTTGCATAGACCAATTATGATCTATCCAATGATATGTTACAGTTAAATAATCATGATCATTAGTACTACGACCTATATCAGAAGTGATAGATACTTTACTAGAAAAATGATATAATGTATAACGTAAATATTGTTGATATTCATGTGCAAATTTAAAAACGTCTCTCCTAACAGTTGATCTAGGAAAATCGTTAAAAGCAGGATTATACATATCTCTTGTGTAATGAATAAAACCAGGAGAGGAAGAAAATGAAAAAGGCAAACCCTCCACCGCAACTAATTCTGCTATTGCTTCCCTATCTCTATGTTTATCGTATTTAAGACCTACAATTTACCCCGTTGTCGGGTTAATTCGACCCTGTATTTGGTCCGGAACACTATGTGAACCTTGTCCCGATTGAGAGCGCATTGGCGCACCTGACTTTGTAGCCTCGTATTCATCCCACCTAGCTTTGTGAAAGCTTTGTACATGTCTCAATAAACCTCCCATCTCACCCTGACCTTTTCCCATTTTAAATTTATAAACATTTTTACAAAATCTGCATCTAACTACTTGATTCTCTTGGTCCCTATCAAAAAAATCCCATGCAGCAAATTTTAATTTTTATTGTGTGGGTTATCGTCTCATACTAGGGGGAATAAGAGGCGTTCCAGTTTCAGTTTGAGGTGCACTAGTGGGTGTGTCATCTATATTAGTGGGTGTTGATAGAATTCATGAAAGTCTTTTATTCATAACATGAATTCTTACAAAGCAATAACAAGATAATAAAATAATATTATTCTTGAGAGCTAAAAGTGCAAGTAAAAGAAAAGCAAGTAAAGCCCTTTATATAGGGTCTATTACATGGGATACAAATATGTTTTTCCAATGTGGGACAAAAGCAAATGCTAATATCTCCTCTCAAACTCGCGATGGTGTAGACAGAAGCATCGAGAGTTTGCCAAGAAAGAACCGGTGACGCTTTAAGGTATGCGCCTTTGTGAAGAAATCTGCAAGTTGCATCGAAGATGAGACAAATGGCAAGGATAGAGTCTTATTTCTTGAAGATGATATCGAATAATATGACAATCAATCTCAATATGCTTGGTACGTTCATGAAAGACTGTGTTGTGCGCAATCTGAATAGAACTCTTATTATCACAATACATCGGTGTTGGTGAAGAAAGACAGACACCCATATCAACCAATAACCGACGTAACCATACAATCTCACACGTAGTAGAAGCCATAGCACGATACTCTGCCTCAGTTGAAGAGCGAGAAACCACATCTTGTTTCTTACTTTTCCATGAGATAAGTGAATCTCCTAAAAATATACAATAACCAGTAGTTGATTTCCGATCAGTTAGGTTACCAGCCCAATCTGCATCAGAAAATGCACGAAGCTCCAATGATGAGGTCGATGGAAACAAAAGACTCTGATAAATCGTTCCTCGAAGATAGCGAAGAATACGCATAACTGCAGCCCAATGTACAGATGTAGGAGAGCAAACAAACTGACTGACAATGTGAACAGCATATGCAATGTCAGGGCGAGTAATGGTGAGGTACACCAGACTCCCTACAACTGAACGATATAAAGTGGGATCAGGAAGAGGATCCCCGTCAGTAGGTGTATATCGAACATTAACCTCAAGAGGAGAGTCAACTATACGAGTATCTGTGAGACGGGCCCGCTCAAGAATATCTGCAGTGTACTTAGATTGAGAGAGAAGATATCCCTTCTCAGAATAAGCTACCTCAATGCCTAAAAAGTAACGTAGATGACCTAAATCTTTCATCTCAAAACGGCGAGATAAAGTAGATTTTAGGTTTGCAATACCATCAATATCATCACCTGTAATGATCATGTCATCAACATACAACAAAAGCAAAATACAACCTGCAGGGGATGATTTAACAAATAACGCCGAATCATGAAAGCTGGAAATAAACCCAAGAGATGATACTACAGTGGAGAACTTGTCGAACCAAGCTCTTGGAGCTTGTTTGAGACCATATAGAGCTTTCTTAAGCCTGCACACTTGTCCTGGACTATGTGAAACACCAGGTGGAGGGACCATGTAGATTTCTTCTTGAAGATCCCCATTTAAAAAAGCATTTTTAACATCCATTTGTGAAATATGCCAATGACGAACAGAGGCCACTGCAATAAGAACCCGGACAGATGTCATCTTTGCAACAGGTGCAAAAGTCTCTTCATAATCCATACCATACACTTGAGCAAAACCCTTTGCAACCAAACGAGTTTTATATCGCTCAATAGAACCATCAGACTTTGTCTTAATCTTGTACACCCATCGAGAACCAATAGTTTTCTTACCAGTCGGTAGAGAAACCAAATCCCAAGTACCAGTTTTGTTCAAAGCAGCCAGTTCCTCATTCATAGCCTCTTGCCAAAGAGGATCACGAGCTGCTTCAGAGTAGGATGTAGGCTCACGGAGAGAATTAATAGAAACTAGAAAGGAAGCGAATGATGGAGCATAGCAAGAATAATCAAAATCGGATACCTGAGTAGATCGTAGAATGCGTTTAGGATAGCGAGGTGGATCTGGATCTGCAACCACAAGAGGTTCTGAAATAGGCGTAGGAGGGGGCTGAGTATCAATATCATGGGACCTGCCAGAAGACTGAAAAGGAACAGATGATATAGATGTAGAATCAGATGGACAATCAAAGATCAAAGAGATCAATATCAATAAGGTCGATTTTGTCATACCATGTGAGGTAGGTGGGATGGAAAAGAAAGGAACATGCTCAATAAAGGAAACATTACGAGACACATACAATTTTCCGTAAACTGGATCATGACAACGATAACCTTTACGCCCAACCCCATATCCAAGAAAAACACAAATGGCGACACGAGAAGATAACTTAGTACGCTCTGCATGTGGGCGTAGAACAAAACATGTAGAATCAAAAACTCTCAAATGGGAATATAGTGGGGTGTGACCAAATAGTCTAGCATACGGAGAAATACGAGAATTATGAGAGGTAGGGATCCTATTAATAAGATAAGCAGATGTAAGGACAAATTTTCTCCCCAAAATTCACTAGGTACACTAGCGGACAAAAGCATGGATCTAGTTGTTTCAATAATATGCCTATGTTTTCTCTCGGCTACCCCATTTTGTTGTGGTGTATCAGTACAAGAAGACTGATGTATTGTACCATCAGCTTTGAAAATACCAGAAAGATCCCCACTAGTATATTCACCTCCTAAATCAGCCCGAAAACATTTAATAATGGCAGAATGTTGAGTTTTCACATAGGCTTGAAACTCAACATAAGTATGAACAAAATCAGAGCGTTTTTTCAACAAATAAACCCAACAATGACGAGTATAATCATCAATAAAGGAAACATAATATCTGGAGCCACCCTTAGTAGGGATAGGTGCTGGCCCCCAAACATCTGAATGAACTAGATCAAATGGTGCAGAAGAAGTAGAAGTACTAAGATTAAAAGGCAAAGCAGAAAATTTTCCAAGTTTACATCCACTACAATCAGAAATATCATCGGATTGTAAATCACCAAGAACACCAGTATTACACATAAAACGCAGGCGAGAACCTGATACATGACCAAGTCTAGAGTGCCACAAATAAAACTTTGAAGAGGAATGTGTTAAATGAAAAGAAAACAGATTAACGGTATAGTTCTTTGCATGAGTAGGAAGATGCAGCTCATCCAAAACATATAGACCTCTCCCCTTTCTACGCCCTGTCCCAATCACTCTCTTGGATTTTAGATCCTGCACATAACAAGAATTAGGGAAGAGTCCAATAAAACATCCAGAGTCACATATTTGACCAGCAGAAGCAAGATTTATATGTAATTTTGGAATGCAATAAACATCAGGTAATGATATAGTGGATGTATGAATGGTGCCAATGCCTGTCAATGGCATAGGTGTGCCATCAGCAGTCACAACAGAAGTGGAAGGGGAGTCAGAAGACATAGATACAAAGGCGGAAGAATCAGGAGACATATGATTTCCAGCTCCAGAGTCCAAGATCCAAGAAGGCGAAATGATACCTGAACCAATAGATGGTGATGAGCCGGAAGGAACAGAAAGAGCATAAGACTGAGAATTTTGTTGAAACTGTTGGAAGGCGAGGAACTTCTGAAATTGGTCAGCTACAGTTTGCAAAGAATCATCACCTCCAGCCATTATGAATTTTAAACAGAAAATCCCAAATAACAAGCAGCAATCCCAAATAACAAGCAGCAATCCCAAATAACAAGCAGCAATCCCAAGCAACAAAATAAAATAAAAAAAGGGCAGATCTCACCAATCAGATGCGGAAGCCAAAAAGACGAAACCCAGATGTGGAAGCCAAGATCAGAACGAGCACGAGCAGCCAAAACGAGCACGAGCTTCCAAAACAAGCCAAAAATTTTTTTAACTGATACCAGGGGCGTGCTGCATACGAACCCCCAACTAACTCACCGCGAAGTTGAATCCGCGATCGAGCTAAAAATATTAACTTGTGCTCTTGGCTTTGATACCATGATAGAATTCATGAAAGTCTTTTATTCATAACATGAATTCTTACAAAGCAATAACAAGATAATAAAATAATATTATTCTTGAGAGCTAAAAGTGCAAGTAAAAGAAAAGCAAGTAAAGCCCTTTATATAGGGTCTATTACATGGGATACAAATATGTTTTTTCAATGTGGGATAAAAGCAAATGCTAATAGGTGTGTCATCTAGATTATCTTCTAATTTAAAGTTTGGTTGAGTTGTAGAATATATCTCTATCATCTAATGATATATCATTAAAAAATTCAGTTTCATCTATATGAGTGCAATCAATCAAATCATCCTGTCTAGGAATAGGATGACTAGAAGAAGTACACATGCCTTTGATACCCTCTACTAGAAGAAGCACCCTTACCCTTAAACATACCTCTTAATCCTTCCATTTTAATTATGCTAATAATAATTAAAGATAATAAAATTAAGTGTGATAATTAAAATAAAGTAACAATAATAATTTAAAGAAGGAACGAAGGTACCAAACGCCGACGTAGCGTCGACTTGTAATCGATGTTGAAAATTGAAACTTTGCTCGATGGATGATCCTCAAGCTAGTTGCCAACTTCAGTCCCAAATTTTTAACTTTGATACATTTATACAAACGAGAAAATAAAATAAAATAAAATATTTAGTAGGCAATGTAATTTTAGACTTGTAGAGAGAGATAAATTGATTTGAGAGATGAGAGAGATTGTAGAAAGATTTGTGAGATAAAATGAAGAGAAAATGAGGTATTTATAGTTGGAAAATTAGTTTAAAGTATAAATATAGTAATTTAAGGGGTAAAAATAAATATTAAGGGGCTAGGACAGATTTATGGGGGAGGGGGGGGGGGGGTGTGGCAAAAATGGTCGTTGAACAACAGCTAAAATATAAATTAACCGTTGCACAACGGCCAAAATATAAATTGGTCGTTGTGCAACGGTCATTTTTGCAAAGCGAGGTCGAGGCGGGTCTGGAGAGGGTTTGGGCGGGACGAGTCCAGGTTCCGTCCCGTTTTCGAGTCCCGACACTATTTTTTTTGTTTAGGGGGATCGGATCGGGATCGGGGCGGGGTCGGGTCGAGACCGAGCCGACCTGACCCGATTCACTGGCCAGCCTTAGCTGGTAGTCGCTGACGGTGATGTGATCAGAGAATCTGGCCGCCGGTGGTGGGCGGAGGGATAAAGAAAAGATGGACAAGGGAAGAGAAACGAAAAATAGAGGGGCGAACCTAGGAATACGACGTAGCAACGTACCTGGTCGCTGATAGTCGAAGGACGCAGCAACATCGATGGTCAGTGGTGGTGTGTTGGTGGTCGGTAATAGTGTGCCGGTGTGGGGTGGGGACGGGGTCCCCGCGAGGGGTTGTTACTGGTAGAGAAAATCACACTAGTAAAACAATAAAAGAAACGAATTGTAGAAATATCGAATGGGATTGAGAAATCCACAACCGACTTATATTGATTTACATTGAATCAGAAGTGGAGTGCTCTCTCTAGAAAATATTTAACTAACTAAATACATGAACTTTCATCTATATAGAAAGTAAAGGAGAAACATCATAAATGCACTTCATTTTGGAAAATGGTGCATGTACAAATCTATTGTGCCACACAGTATCAAGTATATTCATATAACTCAAACTAGTAAGGTCGAGGAATGCCATGAGTAGACAAAGGAACATCAAAAGAAGTGATATTAAAAACAGAACCAGTAGTAGAAATAGAACTAGCAGTAAAACTAGATATATGAGAAACAAATGAATTTGAAACAGTAGAATTTCTGTTCAAAAGACTAATAGTAGGTGTAGAATAGAATTTGTAGAGTCCATTGTGCACACTCTCAAGCACCTGAGGATTTCTTCATAGAAGGGCCCTGAAATATGCATACATTACTTGTGAAAATGAACCAGTTTTAGTTACTTCAACCTTGTACTATTAGGTAGGGAGACAAGATAGGGTATAACAAGAGTTTGAATATTAAACAAGAGAGATTTATTGGATGTCATGTCGTCTGATGCACCCGAATTAATAATCCAAATGTAATTGTTTATATATGACAACATACAAGTCTTGAAAGACACACTAGTTGTCGGTAGCTTACTAACAAAGTTGGATGAAGTAACAAGAACAAGATGTTCAACAAGGTCATCAGTGATGTGACTGCTGAAGGAGGAGGTTGAGTTCTCCATGCTCCATGGATCATGACCTCGTGGTCTTCCCAGATGAACTTCATGGACTGATGTAGAGATGATGGCACATCTCCAGTCATATGTATTCATGGTCTCCCCAATAGGAGATTGTAGTTGATATTGATGTCCATGACTTGGAACTCTGTGGTGAATTTGGCGGGCCCCATTTGTATGTCAAGGTCCACTTCACTTTCGAGGTCATGTTGTGCCTTATAAAATACTCTTACGTTAGTACGACTCTGGCGTACCTTCCCGATGTCATACCCTAACTGCTTCAGTGTCGATACGGGGCATATATTGAGTCCAACCCCACAATTAATGAGTACTTTGGAAATAACCTTGCCTCACCACTTGATGGTGATGTGAAGAGCCTTATTATGAGTTTTTCCTTCTCCTAGCAATTTATCATCGAAGAAGGAAAGATGATGTGCCCTGATCACGTGGCCCACTACGTTGGCCTATGTTTCGTTACTTGTTCCTATCGGGACATGGAGTTCGTCTAAGGCTTTCATATGTAGATGTTCAACAATGGAGTAGTCCTTAGGCAGCATCCGGCGCCAAAAGTCCTCACTGAAAGATAGAATAATTTCCCTTGGGGATTCCTTTCATTATTCACAATATATATAGTTGCACAAAGGTTGATTCCTAATATGGTACGAATTCTAACTTACCTTACAAAGGTTGATTCCTAATACAATTAGAATCCTAAGTTACCTTAAATATACATCTATCATAATTACAAAATATACAGAGAATATTCGGAGAATATTCGCTAATACTCCCCCTCAGACGGAGCGGGAGGAGGCCGAACGCTAAAAATTTGGATCGGAGAAATCGGTGAAGAGCTGTCGCGGTAGTCCCTTTGTGAAGATGTGCAGATACCGATAAGAGGAAGGCACGTGTAAAATTTTGACGACCACGGGCAACATTCTCTCGCACAAAGTGGATATCCATCTCAATATGCTTAGTCCACGATGTTGGACCGGATTATGAGACATATAGATGGCGGATATGTTGTCACAATAGACTATAGACGCCTTGCGGAGTGGACACTGGAGCTCTAAAAGAAGATTTCTGAGCCAACAGATCTCGGCAACTACATTAGCAACACCGCGATATTCTCGCTTCAAAGACTTAACGGATAGTGTGGCTCGCCTCTTGGCGGACCATGAGATAAAATTATCCCCAAGAAATACACGTACCCTGAGGTGGAGCGGCGTGTGTGCGGGCATCTGCCCAATCTGCATCCGTGTAGGCAAGTAACTTGGTTGGGGCAGAGGGGTATAAGTGTAATCCAAAGTCTAGTGTGCCCTTAACGTATCTGATAATACGTTTGAGGGCGGCAAAATGGGACTCTCGGGGGTCGTGCATGAACAGACACACCTGCTGAACGGCATATGTAATATCAGGCCTAGTGAATGTAAGATACTGAAGAGCACCTGCTAGACTCCGATATAGAGTGGGATCAGAAACTGGCGCACCGTCATTGGCACTAAGCTTGGATTTGGAGTCCACCGGAGTTGGCATAATTTTACAATTTGCCATCTTGGCCCTGTATACTATCTCTTCTGCATACTTACGCTGACATAAGAACATAGTGGCTGCAGATCTGGTTACCGATATACCCAAAAAATAACTTAGCTTGCCCAAGTCAGTCATAGCAAATTCAGTTTTGAGTAGAGCAATGATTTCATTCTTCAAACCGTCAGATGAGGCAGTAAGAACAATGTCATCGACATATAATAGCAAATATGCAGTGCTGCTACCTCGGTGAAAAGTGAAGAGAGAGTTATCACACCTGCTACATACAAAACCAATCTGCAAAAGATACCTGGCAAAACGATCATACCAAGCGCGGGGTGCCTGTTTCAGTCCATACAATGACTTTCTGAGACGACACACAAACTGCGGAGCTACCGGATGAACAAAGCCAGGAGGCTGATGCATGTACACAGTCTCTTTCAAATCCCCATGAAGGAATGCATTCTTGACATCAAGCTGATGAATTGGCCAATGCATGCCCATAGCAATACTGAGAACAGTCCGAATAGTGGCCGGTTTAACAACCGGACTGAATGTCTCACCACAATCAATACCCTCCTGCTGATTAGTGCCATTGGCGACTAGTCTTGCCTTATACCTCTCTAAGTCACCACTGTCTCTGAACTTGTGCCGAAATAGCCACATACACCGGATAATATTCACACCTTCGGGTCTAGGTACCAAATCCCAAGTGTTCTGCTTGGTTAAAGCGTTAAATTCCTCGCACATGGCCGCATTACAATTTGGGTCCGCTTTGCTAGTTTTGGATTTTTGGAATGGGTGATAAGGTTTGTGTGGAGAGATTGAAGTGAACCTTGGGTTTGAAGATCCCGTGTTGTGCACGAGTCTCCATACGATGAGATGGCAGTGGCCGTGGATCTGGGAGGTTCTTTGGTCCAGTTACGGACGATGGGCAACGATTCAGTGGGTGGTTCGGTGACTCATTGGGGTTGTAGGGGTGAGCAGAGAGCTGTTGGGGTGGTGCGGACAGTGGCGAGACTGTCGGAACAGTGGGCTGCTATTGGTATAGATTTTGGATGATCGGGGACAGACTTGGTTCATCGAGAAAGATGTAATCGGTGGTCTGAAATTTCCGGAGATTTGAAAAAGGAAAGGTTGTCTCATCAAAGGTGACGTGACGGGAGATGATGATTTTGCAAGTAGAAATGTCATAGCACAAGTAGCCCCGATGATTAGGAGATAGACCAAGGAAGACACTGGCAGAGTGCGAGGTCCAAGTTTGTGAGGTGCAGTGGAGGCCATGTTGGGGTAGCATAAGCATCCAAAAATACGTAGGTGATCATATGATGGTAGCCTACGGTATAAGATTTCGGTAGGGGTCTTGTTTTGGAGTGTGCTAGTTGGTAAAATATTAAGAAGGGATTCTACCATTTTGACAGCATAGACCCAAAAAGGCGGTGGTAGGCAGGCATGAAACAGAAGTGTGCGAACCATGTTATTGATGGTACGTATAATTCTTTCAGCCTTTCCGTTTTGGGAAGAAGTATAGGGACAAGAAAAATGGAAAATCATACCTTGTTTAGAACAGAAATTGTGAAATGTCGAGTTATTAAATTCACGTCCATTATCACATTGGAATGATTTGATAGATTTTTCAAATTGTGTTTTAATGAATTTGTGAAACTCGAGGAATTTTGTAAAAACTTCAGATTTGAATTTCAGTGGGTAAATCCAGACAAAATGTGAAAAATCATCCAAGAATACTAGATAAAATTTATGACCCAAAGAGCTAACAATCGGAGATGTCCACAAATCAACATGAACAATATCAAAGGGAGAAAAAGTAACACTGTTTGATGACATAAATGGAAGACGAGTATGTTTGCCTAGTGGACAAGAAAAACAGTGTTGGGCAATTTTTCCATTGAATACGCTTAGAAGTCCTAAGAAAAGTAAAAACTGGGTCTCCGGGGTGTCCGAGTCTGCTGTGCCAAGTGGAGGGAGAGATTGCCGCAGGGGATAGAGGTGCTTGCGGTCTGACAGCGGAAGATTGAGTGAATGGTTAGAGGTCTCCCACACTATTGTGGCGTGTAAGAATTTTCCCCGTATTGAGTTCTTTCACAGAAAAACCAAAAGGGTCAAATTCGGCTGCATACGTAATTATTGCTAGTGAATTTTCTATGAGAGATTAAGTTTTTAATGATGTTAGGTGTGTATATGACGTGGTTTAGGGAGAAAGGCGGGTGTGTATGTTTGGTGTGTGTTACCGTAACCTTCAATTGGAATGCGATGACCATTGCAGTGATAATAAATTGAGGACACTTTAACCGACGTAGTTGAGATAGGTTACCTGACGACCGGGTGAGGTGAGATGTGGCTCCGGTGTCCATGTACCAATTGTCATCGGGCTGTTGAAGGTTCACGGTGGTGTAGGCCTGGCCCAAATCAGTCGGGGGTGAGCCGGCTTTGGCTTCTTCTTCTGCCGCTGCGATTCTTTGCAGTCTTCTTCTTCTTCTTCTGCAGTCTTCTTCTGCAGTCTTCTTGAGTCTTTGTCTTCTTCTTCTTCTGCCGCAGTCTTCTTAGTCTTTGGTCTTCTTCTTCTTCGCTGCTCTTCTTCTTTGGTGGTATCGCAACCAGGTGGTGGTCTTCTTCTTCTGGACATGCTTTGTGATGGTGGTTCTTTGGCGCCGCAGTGTTGCCATCCCGTCAACGGCTAGCGCCTTTTGATTATGTTCCTCTTGTTTAGCACGTCTAGTTTCTTCCAACAATAGTTGTGAACGTGCCTTGTTGAAACTTGGGAGAGGGTCGGCTTGTTGAATCATTGTTGCGAGTGTGTCATATTCACCTTTCGGTAAACCCGCAACAAGTTGAAGCACCATCTTGGTTTCAAAGCGAAGTCTCGACGTTGGATAGTTGATCGGTTATGAGTTTCAGTTGCTTACAATATTCGGACATGTTGTTAAAATTCTCGAGGCGGGTATTGTTGAATTGCTCTTCCAAATACACAGCCCGAGTATTTTTATTGTCCTGAAAGGTTTCTTTTAGCCGGACCCAAAGTTCACGTGCCGTAATACCTGTTTTCAAGATAGTGCATAACAGATCTTTGGAGATGGTGCCGTAGATCCATTGTTTGACGATGGCGTCAAGACGACGCCAGATTGAGTCTGTAACATCGATGGGACGAGGAACAGATTCGTCAATGTGATCGAGCACGTTGTATGCACATGCATGAATGTAGAATAGTTCCATCCACATGGAATATTGACAGTCTTCTTGGTCAAGAATTATAGGGATAAAATTCTTGATGTTGTTAACGTAGAATAGTTCCATCCACATGGAATATTGACAGTCTTCTTGGTCAAGAATTATAGGGATAAAATTCTTGATGTTGTTAACGGCGAATGCCGGATGAAAAGAAGATACTGAACGTTGAGAGGGGTTTTCAAGTGTGCCAGTGGATGAAACGAAATTTGTGAGGGAAGATATGGTTACCGCCTGTCGAGGGAAGGGAATTTTCTGGTTTGGCCGAAATATGGAGGAAGAAACCAGATTTTTTTTTTTTTGTGAAAGCAGAAAAAAAAATTCGGCCGGGAATGAGGATTTAGGTTTTAGGCTCTTGATACCATGAAAGATAGAATAATTTCCCTTGGGGATTCCTTTCATTATTCACAATATATATAGCTGTACAAAGGTTGATTCCTAATATGGTTCGAATCCTAACTTACCTTACAAAGGTTGATTCCTAATACAATTAGAATCCTAAGTTACCTTAAATATACATCTATCATAATTACAAAATATACAGAGAATATTCGGAGAATATTCGCTAATACTCACATTCCCTATCGGTGATGTGCCTTCTTTTATTGGTTTCTCTACGGGGCGCTTCTTGCACTGTTTCTTCGGGAACATAACACCTCTCTGATCTCGTCATGCCTTATGCTACGACTGTGACTTCCTTTTTAAGATCCGGGATGAACACTTGAGGAACTTGGATTACAAATGCCTTATTTGGGGATGTGATCAGTAACTTAAAGATAGGGCTTTCTTGCAATGTGAGGGAGGCGACTGTGCGCTCCAGGCTTTCAATTCACTCTGACATCGATAGTCGGCTTGCGACCCAACCATCTTCTCTTTCGATCATATATATGTGACTGGCACTATGATTTGGAAGGGGATTTGTATCCACATTATGTGATGTGGCCTCTAGGATGAGTTCTCATTTGTCGATCATGTTTTGCAATTAGTGATTCAAATTGATGCAATCTTCGGTGGAATGACCAATTCCTTCGAAATGGTAGGCACAAGTCTGATTTGGCCAGTAGAAGTGACTTTCGAAATTAGAATACTTTGGCGGCATGGTTTTGATGAGATCGATGATGTTTAGCTTGGCGAACAAACTGGTTCACGTCTTTGGAAGCAGTGTGAATACTCGAGGGGGTTTCCTTTCAAAATTTGGATGTGACAAATCATATGTGGACGGAGGCGGCTGGTTATGATAATTTTGCTGGTTTTAGAGAGCTTGGTTTGCGGGCGTGGGAATATGATAATTTAGAAGTAGAGCTTGGACAGTGGGTACATGTTTTTAGTAATTTATTTGTGGAGCTTGGTAACTCGATTGTGCGTAATATACCGGTACATGGCTGTAAGGGGATAATGATGATATGTAGCTGCTTGGAGGAGGAGATTTATATACATCGAAGGATGATTGTGATCATTACCTTCTATGGTTTCTCGGGCTCGAGATATGCGAGACATTTTCCACGTCCTCTTTATTTTTCTTAGAGGCTCCAGTAGAGCTTGACGCACCTGCCTTGTTCACAACATTGATAATTTTCCTGTTTTGAGACAATCTTCTATAGTCTCTCCCATTTTAACCAAATCGGCGAATGACCTCCCGGTCATAGCTAACATTATGTCATAGTAATCTATATCTTGATATCGGATGAATGCCGACACTAGTTCTTCTTCACTCATTAGAGGCTGTACTCGGGCAACCTCGACCCTCCACCTACTCGCATACTTTGGGTAGGTCTTTGTTGATTTCTGGCGAATCTTCTCCAAGGAGTAACGCTGAGGCATGTTTTTCACATTGAAGCTGAATCTATCCATGAAGGTTGTAGCCATCTCTTCCCATCAGTCCCAGCGGCTGAGATCTTGCATTGTGAACCATTTGGAGGCTTCACCTGTGACGCTTCAGCTAAAAAGCCTCATTAGCAGTGCCTCATTTCCTTTAGTCCCGACTAGCTGGTTGCAGTAAGGTCTTAGGTGAGCTTTCGGGTTTACTGTGCCGTTGAAATGTTCAAATTTAGGCACTTTAAAGACCTCAAACAAATCCAAGTTGGGATGCATACATATGTCATCATATCTCAATCCAGTCGCTATGCAGGAGCCTTTGTTTTCTTTCTAAAATAGATTTTTCATCTTCTGTTCCATTTCTCTATCCTTTCGATCTTGTTTGTCCTTCTAAGCTTATTTCATCTCTTCATAATGGTCTAATTCTGGCGAGGAGTCAATGGGAGTGATTATGGTATGAAATGATACAATGGGGTGCGCGGGGCGACTTTTAAGAGTGCCCGCAGCTCTGGGAGTGGTATGGGTAGTAATGTTTTGGTGAAAACTGGGGTTGGCATAAGTTGGTAGCGCCTGAAAGGTAGGCGCGAATTGAGAGGTCCCAACTATATGGGTGACATTTAATGGACGTGGTGTTTGGTAGGAGGCCTCAGTATGGACGTTTGGGAAATGCTCGGCACGGGTGAGTTTAGCGATGGAAATGGTGGCGGAGGCCTTCTAGCCTCAGCAGCGGCTGCTTCTCTAGCAGCATTAGCAGCTTCATTCTTTGCGACATGTTCTTGAAGGTCGGTCATTTGTTTGAATAACATGACGATTATTTCCTTGGAGTGTGAGATATTTTGAGGAACTACGCCCTCAATCAGAGCACTCTTGTTGCGAGTATCATCAGAAGTACCAGTCATATTGGCTTAGTTGTCTTAATTTAGGGATGCTGCCGTGGCTTTGGATCTGGTGAAGCATGCCAGTGTTCTGCGATGGATCAACCCTTACTATAAGAAGGAAAACAACTCAAAAACAAATAATGTTAGTATGTTAGTTAGAAATCATAATACAAGATATCATACATAAGTTGCTAACAAAGCACACAGACTTATGTATTTAATCTGAGCTCTTGATTGATTTTTCCTTTTCGGGGGATATTTTGGCTAATTTTTGGTGTTTAGGGTTTTTGTTTGAAAGTTTGTGGTTGATTTTCCACCATATTGTCGTTAAACTTGAAACCATCCTATAAATAAAAGGGGATTATATAATATAGGGGTCGAGTTTTATATAGACTACCTACGTATCCCTCATCGAAAAATAAGGCATTGCCGTAGTTCGGGGTACATAGAAATTATATCCTAATTTCTTCTACCAAAAAACTTAAATTCTACCTTGACGAGGCCTAATATGGGATTCCCACGCCCACGTATCCCTCATCGGGATATCAGATCAGATATGGTCTTGTTTACAAAAAAAGTGGGAACGGGATACATTGATTAAAAACTATAAAGAGGATGCCTAAACTACCCAAAAGATGGGTTCCCCTGCAGCCATGGCGGGTTGTCTTCCTTACAAACACACATTTTTGGTGGCTTTTCTAAAAGCGACCTTATATCACAGGCCATATCTGGCCGGTGTTCACCAAATACTCCTACTCAGGCTTGAAGGCTTCACATTCTTCAATTTCATGCCTGGGAGCTCCTGAATGATACAATCATATCTTCGTCTTTGGAGTTCTTGAGAAGATTTTGTAGGTAGTCTAGAGAGGTTGAACCTTGCCGATGCAGCACATCAGTGAGAAGAGGTCGGCATACGAGTCCTCAAAAGCAGAAAAGTCGTAACACCAGAATCATATGCCCGTGGTGATTCCTGCACCAGGCATATCATAGTCATGGACCAGTAGGGAGTTAGGTCCCACATGTGGCGAATGAATTTTTGGTCGATCAATCTGAAGACCCTTTTCCTGAAGGCCACACATCCATCCATGTCGTGGTCGGGCTAGTTTCTGTGGTATGGGCACCTTTTGTGAGCAAAGAGAGGTGCACACATTGGGAGGACCTTGGGGCTAGTATCTGCCAGTTCGATGGCTTTCATCATGTCAAAAATATCGATATTGCACACTTCTCTTGGTGCGACTCTAAAGTAGGATCCACGGGATTTGATGGAAATCGCCCACCACATAGGAGATGGTTTGCGGGAAGTTCCTTGTGGCATCCCGCATTGGTCAATAGCTTCGCTGATGGTTGGGTCAACTACATTGTGTTCCCCATTTTCCCTTTGTATGTCATCGGGTCATCCTTTGGTAGTTGGGTCAAAGAGATATAGTCGTCCATCATAGTTTGTACTTCTTCTGGAAGACTTTGGTTTCGTGGTTTTCCTCTGGGAGACTTTTCAGTCAGCTTCTCCATGAATTCTAGAATTTCATCTACTTATTTCATTTTGGCGTTCGCCACATTGTAATCAACCTCCTTCAATTTGGCTCTTGCCAACTCAGTCTTGGAATCAATTTTGCAGATCTTGATTTGAAGCGATTCCTTAGTCTCTTCGTCGCTTATCAGGTCAATGACGAGTGATGTGGCACTATGAGTTTTCGGAGTCCCCATTAGTAGCAAATCAACCTTTAAGAGGAGGTTAAATTAGTCAGCTTTTGATGTTTCTTTTGTTTTCCTTTTAGGTTGGTGTCCGGAATATTGGACCCATGAAGAGTTCAAGACAGAATACATGAAAGCATATAAGCAGTTTATATCAGAGGAGCTATTGCAAGATGTGAGTGATGATTCTAAGATGTTCGTTACGAGTTATCCGATACTCTTATTCTTCCTGCTATTGAATCTGATTTGATTAATGAATTGTTAAGGCCAATTTTAGACTTTTTGGCTGAAATTGTGGTCTTGGCAAGGCCGCAACTTCAAATGTTTTAGCATGAGATCGGACATATATTTGGCTAAATTTTACATATTTTGGCATGAAGTTCAGATAAACAGATTTTTGCAGAATCAACAACTTGTTATTCGAATTTCAATAATCAATCACGCAATTTGACAGTCATCTACCTCAAATAAGCTCAAATTTTAAATATAAGTTTCATATATTATACCAACGAAACAATATGAATTCAAACCCGGGACCATGTATAGAAAAAAAATTTAAAGAGAAAAAGAAGAAGTGGATTATCTAATGTGTATTAGTATTGGGTTACGAATTAAGTAATTTCAAAAATTAGATACAAATTAAATGACTGTGCCTTAAAACACGCCTTAAATTTTTTACCATTTCAAATGGTAGATATCCCGACTTGAGAGTACCTTACCCGAAACCCAATAGCACATTTGATAAAATAACTTTGACAATAAATTCCTCGGACCATGTGGCCCTTTTTTCTTTTAGAAAGTAGCAAAGTTCACAACATCATCAACTTTGCTGTTGATGACTACTTTTGAAACATATAGATCATCTCTTCGACTTATTCATGATCTATAATGTAATTTATTTTTCACAAGAAATCCAAAAAAGATAAAGAAAAATAAATGACGTGCACTCAAAGCTAGCAGCCGTCCTTCATGTTTAGGGTAAATTGCAATTGACTAAAATCGGGAAGATATTCAGAAAATGAAGGAGTCTCTTGATAAATGATGGATGCAGCATGAATCAAAATGCTTGCTGTCAACCCCCCTATCTGGAAAATTTCTTGCTTCGACGTTTCATATTCGAATATGTGACATACATATTTCCATATTCCCCACTCCTTTTCCACACGTCTGTGATTCTCTTCCTATATATTAAAAAAGAAAGATTTAATATATTGATACAGAAAGCAAATGACATTTTAGGTGTAATTTAATTTATAATCGAATATCAGTTATTTTCTCTGTTCCAATGTATGTAAAAGTGTTTGAATGTGCACATAGTTTAAGAGAAAATGAGAGAATTGTGAAACTTGCGATTTTAAAAAGGCTAAATTTTTGATGCTATAAATCATTTCACTAAAGTTAAAATGAAAAGTCTAAAACTAAATTGTTACTAAATCATTCTTTTTTGGATTGACTAAACAAAAGTGTCATATAAATTAATTTTTCCAGATATTTATTTATAATTATCCTAGCTATTAGTAACCTATAACAATAATAATTAATCCACATCTAAGTCACGTATAAGTTGAAATCGGCTATATGAGTCTCATTGACCTTATGTTTAAATTCATCTCATGAAAACAAAATACATAATAAAATAAAAATTTGTAAACATTTCTATTTTTTAACTGACAATTACATTACAAGTGTTTAACATAACAAAAGATTATATCGCTAATACATAAAACTTAAACCGTAAACTAAAAGAGCATTAAGTACATAAATACCTTGAGAAACATATCCAAGGGCACATCAAAAATAGCATCAACTTCGTCGGCATTAAGTACGGGCTTGAATTCTTCTACTCTAGACAATAGCCCCACTACTGGCACAACCGTAAGTAGATGCTGCAATAATAAAAATTGTACTTATGGTGAATGCTTTTTCAGTAGCCAATTATTTGTCTAGCTTAGAAATCAGTTTCCAATAATAATTGTTGAAATATAAAGAAGTGAAATGAAAGTATAGTATATATATTTTTTTTAAATATAAATACCAATGATATGAATGGTTCAAGATTAGTAATAACTTGAACAAGACTGGATTTTAAACCAATCTCCTCAGTTGCTTCTCTCACAGCAGTGGCAGAATCATCTAAATCTTCTTCATCCATCTTTCCACCAGGCAATGCTACCTCTCCTATATCATCACAAAACATCATAATATAAAGTATCAATTCCCAATTTAATTTATATCCATTAAATTAAATAAAGGGTCCATCTATTTAGTAATTCTCATGACTATATAAGACCAAAAAGGAAAGCAAAATAATTAACTAAAGTCTATAATAAGTATTTGTCTATAATAATTCTAACTTGGTATGTAACATAGAAAGCAACCTAAATAATTTGCTACAACAAGTTAAATACAAGGAAAACATACGAACTATTTACAATATCAGTGAATATAACTTGAATCCCAAATAAAATTGCACACTTTAACAAATACGCTCGCGTTCAATCTGTAAGCTAATCAATTTTTTTTAATATGTTTGGAACTTGGCAGATATTTTCTGTTCCAAGAAGTAGGGATAAAAGTTCTTGGCCATCTTTACAATATCGAAAGTAACATTAACTTTATTTTAAACAACTAATCCAAGATTAAATTAACCACATTGGTGCTAATGATACTTTACTCTGAAGTCATATATATGCTATAGATGAGACTGATATTCAAATGGGATACCTTTTGCCATGGAGAAAATGTACTCAACATCCTTACTAATGAGGAGCAATGAGCAAGATTCAAGATAATTATTTTTTGTCAAAGTGCAAAGTAACTGAAGGGGGAAAAGTTGGGATTCTTATACAAATAGCCGGATTGATTCATTGTTTACTATTCCTAACCGATATAAAAAGTGATACACTAATTATACACGAGTATACACATTAGACATGGATTATACATTATTATACATCCGCTGGCAATTTTTAGTTTAAGTGATTGGTGTGCGCTATTTAGGTTAATTCTACAAAAAAAAATGTTAGAGATATTACCTGGATGAGTAGAAAGTTTCATGGATCTTTTGGTGAGAATTACACGAAGTTCACCTTCAAGGCCCTCAAAAAGGCATATCAAAACAGCTGCTCTTTTCTCTCTGGAAATGACCTTATATAAGTGAAGATTCCTATTTGTTATGTACTCTTTGATCCCAACAATGTAAGAATTTTCATGCAAATTATCAGTGTATTCAGTAATTTCTTCATCCTTTGTGGGTGAAAAATTGATGATTGGTTGAAGTTTTTTGGTGAGTTTCTGATCAGCCTCACAAGTTATCAATTCTGAAGGAGCAATGCAAGCCATTTTATTTTTTGGGAGAATGTCTTTTGGTTGAATAATGTGGGGAAAGTAAGTAGTGGATATAGTGTACTTATTTTGAGTTATATAAAGGTGCACTAGAGGAATGCCCAATTGGTTTCATTCTTGATTAGGAGATGCTGCCTTTTTATTTATTTATTGTCGTATATGTATTATTGCCCAACTTCAGAGTAGAGATTAATATATCCCATTCTCCTTTTTGGAGGGCAAAACTTTCACCGGATACTTTATTTAAATGCCGATATTTAACTAGTAATCTCTTAGTCTCCGTTTATGTGATATAGTTTGACTCGATACGGAGTTTAAGAAATAAAGGGAGACTTTCGAATCTAGTGGTCTAAAACAAGTTAAATATATTTGTGTGGTTATAAATCATTTTGTTAAAGCATAAAAGGTAAAGTTTGAAGTTAAATTAACAACAACATACCCAGTGAAATACCACAATGTAGGGTATAGGGAGGGTAGAATGTACGCATAACTTACGTCTACCTTGGTAGGTAGAGCGGTTGTTTCCAAAAGACCCTCGGCTCAAGACAAAGCATAAGCACAAGCAACGCAGGAGAA